>CAUYON010124526.1:0-11434 GCA_963573935.1 Arctocebus calabarensis
GGACAAAGGGTGAGATCACATGTGTGGTACATATTTGAAGGGTCAAGAGAAAACTTCTAAATATGGATCAAAAATGTTTTCACATAGTAAATGAGAAAATCTCATGAATGTTATGTCAATCAGGTTGATAAAAATATCTCAGATTGCATGTGAAGTCCGCACACTGTACCCATGATTGAACTAATGTACACAGCTATGATTCAATAAAAAAAAAAATAAGAAGCAAAAAAAAAAGATTAAAAAACAAATGATGAAAAACACTGCCATAGAGCATTGGATAGGCTGAAGTCACCAATTATTATGAAAAATGGGGATGACCATGAGGCTAAAACAGTGGATTTAAAGCAAAATCTAAATATGAGGTAATTAGAATGTCAATTTCTTTCCTGTAACTGGTGAAGCCACTTAACTGAAGCTCCCCATCTTCCTCCAGAAAACTTCTAGTAGGTTTCCAGAAAGATAAATCTGGAGTGTTTTTGAAGGGGACTCACACAGCACAGGTCAGATGTGAGAACCTGAGTACTAAATAAAAGGTTACCCCTAAAGTGTATGACTTCAATTGCTTTCCCCTATTTGAATACTAATATATCAAAAGCCAGATGTATTCCTTGGCTGCCCAAATAAATGGTATACTGCTTACCTAAAAACTGAAAGGCCCCAAAGAAAAGCTTCCACATATCAGTGTTTGTTTATAAAAGAGGGAAAACTATTTCCTATCAGTCCACATTGTCAATAAACTCATGGTCATTCTTCATGTTCAACTTAAACAGAAAGCAAAAAAAGCACTATTACGTATGTAGTCTACTTTCTTTACAGCAGAGAAATCAGAAACTGGAGCAAACTCAAACAAGGATGGCAGGGATGAGAATGAATCAAGCAAAATAGAAATATCTTCTAATGCCCTCAGTTAAAGAGAAGCTATCAATGATTGACAGTATAAAGAGGGAGAAGAAGATGATAAAAATGTACAGAAGAATCTGACCTGAGCAATGGTGTCTGAAAAGGGAGAAGAAGATCTGGAAATATAATTGGAGAGTGATGAGATAACTGATCTCATTATACAAATGGTGTATAAAAAATAAATAGCCTCTACTTGAGAAGGGTTTTGGGGGAAAGTGTAGCTACAGGAATCAACTACTTCTGAAAAGTCTTTGTTTCTGCAAAATACCTTCATATTGACTCAGAAATTATAATTCCCCACTTATCCCACTATTCTACGAATTAATTGTAATAAACAATTTACCAAATAGGAGTTAATTTGCTAATACAAAAAAAATTGGGCAAGAAATAAATAATCAAAATCTATTTCCATTTTGCCCAGTGACCTGTCATCTAAGACAGCATTTTTTCTTTGCCTTTTCAAATTTAAATTCTTCTCTAACACATAATTGCTTCAGGCATAAGCATGCAACCAGGGCCAGGGAGGGTGTATAGGACACCACTTACCAGGTTCAGCAAGTAGGTAGTTTTACCTCTGAGTCTGGTTATCTGAGAAATGTCCTACTATTCCAGATTATATCATCGGTATCTCCCTCTGCCACTAAACAAGTATAAGCTAATGATTAAAATGCTCTTGAGGAGGAACACACTTAATTTAAGCAGACATTAAGTATCTGTTGAATACATTTAAAACAGAGGATGTTTTTAATTTCTAGCAATAGTTATCAATGAGCCAAGGTAAATGACATAATTTTACATTATATTATATACCTTATTCAACTCGGATTTATTTCAACAGAAATAAAATTTCTACTACATATCCAAAATTCTAGATAAAATAAATTTTGCAGACTTTTAGAGTGTTGATTATTTTCTTCTGAAAAGTACAAAATGGAATACCACTGTACCCATTTTAACACTGGCTTATTCTTTCCTGAAAATAAAATGCGCAAGTCAATTTTTTTTTTATTTATATAGTCTGTGTTTTTCTTAAAGTGTCTGATGTAGAACACTTCCTTAATTTGGTACTAATTATATAGCAATAATAGGAAGGCTATGCCATTATAGAAATGTACTTGAAGCTTTTTCTTTTAAGGACATGCATGTCAACAGCCCACTGTGGCTGTCTCTACATATACACATATATATAGTGTGTGTGTATAATTAATTTTGACAAATAAATCAGAATTGACTTATTACACAAGAAGCTCAGAATAGTCTCTAAATATGAACTATTAAAGAAAAGGAAAAAGAAAATAAAACCTAACTCCAGTAAAATTATCATGACTTAAAGGCATACCTATCAGAACGATTAAGTAAAAATGTCAGTGAATTAAAGAAATGACAGTTCCTAACTTGAAAAATGCAAGGTGACTACCAGATATGTGTGTCTTGTAAACTTTTGCATATGTGGTGCTCAAAAGTAAAATAAGTAATCATGATTTGAAGTACGGCGGAAATTTTATATCATCAAAATTATTTTGAACAAATATTATTGTCTATTTTTATTCACTAAGTCTGCTCAAGCCAGGCAATATTTTGAAAGTATGATTGTCGTGTTTTTCTTCCATTGCTTTAATGTAACACCTCACATTTGAGAACCAAAAGCTATTTGCAGCAAAGCCTAATTAACTAATAAATGCTTTTATATTTAGAAGTATGGTGGCACTATCCAAATATTAATCCTTAAAATAACTAATAAAAATCTGTTGGTAGCATTTCAGACATCGGCAGTTTATCAGAATTTGCTTTATTTTACTTATTTTTTAAAAAGCGAGTGTCTATTTTCTAGTAATTAATAACTATTGATAAAAATGGCCCCATGGCTTGTTTAGATTGATGACAAATACTGGTACTAAAATATTTTATATTTTATTTTATTTCTGTACTTCACTTAAAGACAGAAAATGTGTTTGAACACAGACTTTAGCTGCATGCTTTTAAAATTTCAAGTTTACGTTTTGAATTTCTGTTGGATGAGCATTAACTTAAGCATTACAAACACTTCAAGATGCAGAAGTACTTCCACAATGCTTATTAGGCTAGTCTCTACTTAACTATGTGTTTGTCTGAATAGTCTTTTCATACTGATCAGGCCTACTTAAAATTCTACTATGGACAATTTTCAATAATCTAATATCAGTTTCTGAAATGAAAATTTTATGTTCCCTCAAACTATGGGGTTGTGGGATAGATGAGTCAAAAAGTCTGGAAAAACAGATAAGGAGCAGTATGAATCCTGATCTCCCTTCTGTAGACCAACGATTAATATAACATATAGGTTGAAAGGTATAAAAAGGTCTTAAAAGGCTTTGCCAAACTGTCTATCTCAGTCTCTGAAAAAAAATTAAATTAGAGAAAAATCAGTAATATGATTTGTTTAACAAGACAAAAGGAGTGAGACAAAAGGGATGAAAAAATTCCTTTTTATTCTATAAGGATGTGGAGCTGAATGTTGGCAGGAGATTGGTAAAGAGTCAATGTAGCTGTGACTGTCAGGTAGACACCTGCACAGGGGACATTCTGTCCTTGATTGAGATAAGAGAAGCATATCACAGTTCAACTAGTGACAGACTGTATGTTCCAACATATCGCCTATAAACTAGGTAGACAAGATGAATCCAGCTGCAGACATCAAAAGGAAATCCAATGTAGACCAGAAGCCTTTCTCTCACACTGTCATCAAAATCACTTCAGCTGTTTTACACCCTGTCAACATCTGGAAAGGAGAGGATGGAAAAGAGCAAAACACTAAAGAGACAAATTGAATTCAAAAGAGACAGGATTCTGGAAAGAGACTTAAGCAAATTACTCGGTTGGTCTGAGTTTACCAGACTGGCCTAAATCCAACCCGCTGCTCTGTTCCCCTCATTTGGGTGAGGTGTCATGAGGTAGATTGCATCACCTACATGTATTCGAAAATGTTACACATCTGAATACAGTGTGTAAATCTCATCGCAATATAAAAATCCCTGAAGTACTTCAGTAAGTCAGTTAAATTTGTCTAATAAAAACAAGAAGCAAGGTTTTATTTAATAAACTCTATTTGCTGCCACATGAATCATGCTGATTTGTATATAACATTTCTGATTATCTCTGTTACAAAGTAAAGTAACTAGACATTTTTTTAAATGTACTTATACCTTTGCAAAAATTTCACTTTTAAAGCGTAGAAATTCTATGAAATTGGTACAAAATGAATGCAACACATATTGCGGAATGGAACGCTGTGCCTTTGGGAAGGTTTCAAATTTAGAACTCCAAAATTTAGCTTAAAAATTAAGGGAATATCCATGAACAGCTGACGGGATAAACAAAATGCAATATATATATATATGCACACACACACATTTTTTTTCAGTGAAATACTATTTGGCCTAAAAAAAGAAGGTGAAATTGACTGATGCTGCAATGTGCAGTATTCTTGAAGACATTATGCTACATGAAATAAGCCAGTCACACAAAGCACAGGTACTGGATGATTTCACTTACATGAGGTCCCTTGAGTAGTTAATTCATAGAGACAGAAAACAGAATGGTGGTTGCTAAGGGACTGGATGAAGGAAATGTAACTATTATTTTTTAATGAGCACAGAGTTTCAGTTTGTGAAGATGAAAAAGTTTTGAAGATTGATAGTTGCAGTGATTGCACATTAGTGGAAATGTACTTAATGCCTCAAAAATATTCCCTTAAAATGGTTAAATGACATATACATTATATATATGTTTTTAACCTTAATAAAATAGTAAAAAAAAATCAACAAAGAAACAATTTTTAAAATGTTTTTTCAGATTGGCGTTTCACTGCTTTGCAGTAGGCCATGGCCTGGAGTCAAAACCCTGGTTTAAAAGGCACTTGCCACCAGACTCTTGGATCTCAAAGTTCACATCTCTAACAATATTCTTCCATATATTATTTTCCCAATAAGAAAAACACTAAGTTATTCAATAATTTGAGAAAACAAGAATTTCAGCTTGAGCAAAAGTTATAGAAGTAGTAAAAAATTCCTTAAACACCTTTAAATTCCCTCCCACCCGGCATATATCAGTCTCCCTGCTTTTGTACAAAGAGATATTTATATGTTTTAGAAAGGATTAGTACAAGTTACCCCCCCCAAAAAAAAATGAGTATTGGGTCTATATTATTTCCTAAAAGAATGAAAAAAATAGAAAATGTGATTCTATTAAGCTGTTGGGAAATGCCATCATTATTTCTTAAAATGCCACGTCTACCAAGAAAAATGACTAGATGGGAATATGAGAAGGATTCAATCTGAAAGCTTCACAAATAATCATACTTATCTTTTTGAATTAAGTAATAGCTGCGTACATTAGTGCAATCATGAGGTACAATGCACTGGTTTCATATGCAGTGTGAAATATTTTCATCAAACTGTTTAACATAGCCTTCACAACATTTTCTTAGTTATTGTATGAAGACATTTGTATTCTGCATTTAGTAAGTTTTGCCTGTACCCTTCTAAGATGCACCATAGGTGTGATCCCACCAATTACCCTCCCTCCACCCATCTTCCCTCCCTGCTCCTCTCCCTTGCCCCTTTCCCCATATTCTTGTGCTATAATTGGGTTATAGCCTTCATATGAAAGCTATAAATTAGCTTCATAATAGAGCTGAGTACATTGGATACTTTTTCTTCCATTCTTGAGATACTTTGCGAAGAAGAAGAATATGTTTCAGATATTTTTAAAGCCTTATATCTCTTGCAGTCATTAAAACTAGACAAGATCTTGTTAGCGTGTCTAATGTTTTTGTGTGGCTGTGTGTCTCTGTGTCTCTTTAGAGGGAGGGAGGAAAAGAGAGAGAGAAATAGAAATAAATAACTAGCTGGAAATATTGACTTAAAATGTATTGTTGACAAAGTTTATTAGAGCAAATACATATTTTAGACAACCAGACTTGAAAAAGATTTGAGTGCAAACAAGATACAATTTGTCACTCATATTGATTGAAGAAACAGATATGATGATGCTTTTTCTTCCTCTTCCTTAAATTGTAAGATTGTTCTGCCAGGAGTGGAAGTAAATACTTTCATGCCTTTTCATGTAGGACCTACCCTTCCTGCTCAGTTTACAGCACACTTAGCTAAAATGAGAAAGATCAAGTTCACTCTGCATGTGCACTCCCCAAATTGTCTTAAAGTTTATTAAACTTAAAGCACAAATAATTGGTGCATATCTTTGCTTATCTCTCTTTTGTAACACACGGTAGTTCTGTACAGTGATGGAGAATGCAGTGTTATCAGTAGCTATACTTCTGTTTTTAATGGAACAGATATTTGATGATTTGCTGACAGCATCTTTGTGAGTCTTAAAGACGTTCAAACTGTGAAAAATATTCATATAACAAAAGGTATATGGACAAGTAGATGAATAATTGGTTACATGCCTGGGACTGCCCACAGAGTTTTGTTTTGTATAAAGACAAAATCTCTCCCCCTGTTCTCCTGAATAATATTTCTGGCCACAACAGTTATAAAATGTCTGCTTTTCTCATACTTTACATGGAAAATGATCTAAAGATAGCAAAGTACCAAAGAGAGAGAGAAAAAAATAAAAACAATTAACAACCCCAAAGAAAACTTTAAAACATCCTTTAAAAAAATAACCTTTGCATAACTCACTCCATTGCCTTCTCTTTTTCTTTTGTCAAGCATAACAACAGGGATGCAGTGATTCTGGTGTGATACATTCAGATTACCTGAGCAGTTTGCATAAATGCTTTCTATGTCTCCTGATCAGTCTGTGTGGAATTTTCTGGATGAGGAGCAGACTGTGAAATGACTATGAGCATATCTTACTAAATCTAGGACCCTGCTGGTCACTGAAGATAAAGAAACTCTCTGCTTTTCTATTTTGAGCACACCAGTTATAAAAATGTTTTGTAGTTCCCTTGGTTCACTCTGCATAGCACTTTTTACCAATAGCTTCCTATTGAGTATAATATATATTTTCTTAACTTATATTAAAAAACTGTGAAAGGATAAAAGTCAATAGAAAGTTTGAAACCATTTTTCATGGCAAAGAATAGGTAGTCTTTAAGATTCTCTATTCTAAAATTACTTTTTGGTATTTCTAATGTATTTGGGCTACCCAAAGTATACTCATCTACTACATTTTATTGTAAAGTTATGATATTTATGATTATAAGATTATGAATTGAAATTTTATTGGACCTCCCACTTGGCTCTCAGGTAAGAGTTATTATTCCAGTTTTTGAAGTAGAAAAAGAGAAGTCCAGAAGCATGGTCACTTGTACAAAATAACACAACAACTAAAGTGGAGGAAAATTTAAATCGAGATTAATCTGACTCCAAACTTTTCATCTTCCCACTGGGCTGGAATAGGACCTAGTTGCTCATTGGTATTTTCTAACATGCACCATTCCCTAAATTTTTATGCTGAGACTAGAAGATTCAAATACATGAGCAATAAACTGTGTAGAAAGAGGATGAATGGTCTTTCCTATTTTAAATGATAAATCTTATAGGAGTTTGCTTCTCGTAGAAAAATAAAAACAAAAAACAATGCTCATGCTACTTACATGGCAGATGTGAGGTAGACTCGCAGAGAAGGTACTTTTTTGCTGTTACCTAACAAAAAGAAAACACTTTGGGAAAGATTTCAAGCCAATTAGCCTTTAGATAGTGAGAATCTGGTCTGATGCACTGATTTATTCAATCAACAGATATTTATGGAGTACATAGATGTCTACTGTGTATTCAGCACATATTGACGGCCTTTTTTATTGACATGGAAAGCATAGAGGAGGAAGAGGATTCAGCAAAAAAAATTTATTGAAGCATTTAGTTTTGAATATGTTATGATGAGATGTATATAAAATTTCTGAGTAGAAATATCAAGAAAGCAGTGGGATATACATGTATAGTATCAAAGCTACAAAGAGAAGCCTGAGCCAGAGACTATAATTAGGGGGTGATGGTCATATGCATGGTGAATGGGGTCAATAAAATGAATGGAATCCATCACAAAAGGAGTATCAGGGAAAGAGAAATGGAGCCCATGTGCAGAGGGTGCACTGTATTTACAGTGAGAATGGATAAAATGTCACCAAGGGAGATCAGGGAGAGGGAAGAGAGGAGACAATGGCGTGGGAAGAACTATACTAGATGGCTGCTTTCTCCTGATTTTCACTTTTAATCATCCAAGTTGACCTTGTTTGCACTTTATGATAATTTTAGTCAATCCATAAGTTCACAGTAAAAAAATTCTATTATTTTAACCACATTCTTACATATATGAAACCCCTTAGCACAATATTCTGAAGAATGACATAAAATTATAGAGAAATTAGACAGTAATTTTGATGTTCTGATGTAAACATTTTCAATAATCACTGTTATTTCAAAAGGGTAACTATGAGTGCACAGATAAATATGTTACAACTATTATTTAAATATACTATAGTAAATATGCCTTAAGTAATGAAGTAATGGTTAGCTAAATTCCAATATTTCATAATTACCACAATTTCAAAAAGACTACATGATACCTGGGCAAATTCCTTCAAATTACAAATAGCTTTACACATTACATAACATCACTGTATCCTGGATACAAGGTGGCATTTTTTTACCCCCTTCTTAGACATTCAATTCAGTTATAGGAACAAATAAAAGCATTTGCCTGGAACATTTTATCCATTTACATTTCAGTAGCCTCTTTTGTGGTTTGAAGTTTTGTTTAACAAAAGGAAGTAGAGAGATAGATGTGTTAAAAAGAAAAATCATAAAGTAAATAGAAGCTGAACAGAAAGAAAAGATAAATATTTTAATGAACAGCTAAACTAGAATAGAAAAAAATACAAAATAGTACAGAAGCTATTTTAAAGCAAACAGTTTTAAGGTATTATTTACTTTCAAGTATTATATAAAATATTCATTCAATTTGAAAACTGTGTTATAAAAATTTAATAATCAAGTTCATTCAAATATTTGAATTTCTTTTTTTGGAGTAAATTACAAAATAAGATACCATCCTTTTTTAAGCTTAAAACTAAATTGCAAGTCATAATTATATAATCTTGCTTGATTTAGGATAATGGCAAAATAAAAATTGCTATATTCGTGCATCCTTTCACACTTCCTCTGAGGTGATACCTATTTCTTCGCTTTTTCCACCCTGTCTTTCCAGCCAAATCAGAGAGAATAATTAACAGACCCTTTGTTTCATCCAGTTGGACCATGAAACAATGCCTTCCTGTTCAAACTTCATTTTTAAACAATTTCCCTTTATAAGCTTAATACTAATAGACATTTAAAATAATTATTTCCACATTATTTAACCTGTGTGGATTATAAAATAAATAAATTGTTCAAAGACAAAATGCAGGGTGTAAAAAGAAATTTCACTGGACACTTGTTAATACAGCATGACACCAAAAATATGTAGTTTCAAATGGAAGGAGGATATTAAATGTTCCTAACATAAAGAAATGAGAAATATGCATTTGAGATGATGGATATGCTAATTACTCTGAAATGATCTCTACACATTATATTATGGAAACAACATAATGTATCCCACAAACATGTGTAATCATTTGTCAATTAAAAAATAAAATTATTTTTAAAACTGAGCAAGATGAATAACTCGAGTTACTGCAGTGAGGGAAAGAGCAGTGCGACTGAATTCTACAAGGACAGTTGAGGATTTGCAGCCAATGGCAGAGTGAAAAGGTCAGTGGATGAAAAATTACTATACAAGGGTGAAAGAAAGAAGAAATTGATTAGATATCAGAGGAGGAAGGGATTCTTCTTAAATTAGCTTAGCAGAATAACTACTAAAACTGGGCTCACAGGCCAAGGACTGTGTCTACACTGGAGGATGTAGGTGGAGGTAGATTAATGAATTTAGGAAATTTCACCCAAAATATGACTCCCTGGAAGAAAGAATGATTTGAATTGAAGGTCATTCAAGGTCAAAACATACTGGAAGGGGCTCTGTACCTGCATAAACTAAACTCTCCTGATCAGAAGGTTGAAGGCAACAATTGATTTCCCTTTCCTTTTCTGTCGTCTCAATATATTGTAGGAATGAGGGTCAAAAACATAAGTAAAACTGGCTTAAACCATTTAAGTCATAAATACCTATCTTTTAGATTAACTTACAAGTCATTTTATTTCCCTTCTTCCAATGGTTCCCCCTAGCAACTGTTTTTCAACCTATATTCCTCAATTTTTCCCCTCCCCTCTAAAAGGTATATGTAAAAATATCTGAACTCTGTTGGAAAACTGGGGTTATCACTCAGCGATTTCTCTCCATGCACACCATAAACAAATATTTTCTCTTATTAACCTGAATTAATTATGAATTGATCTTTTGCAAACTTCCTGGGGAAAGGGCACTTTTCCCTTAGCGCTGCAAGGGAGTTTTTGTGCATGGTAAGAATTCTTTCTACATCAAGAACAGAATTAATATAGTAAAAAGAGGTCAAAGTGTTTGGGATATTGTTTTTTGTTCATTATCACTAAAGGAGTTTGTACTTTTCTCCATTATTAAGCAAGAACAATCTATCAAACATGATAGTTACCAAAAGAAAAAATAATATGGAGGGAGGCGGAGCAAGATGGCAGATGAGTAACAGCTTCCTTGCAGCTGGGCACGGTGAGACTGGGGAGAGAGGACTTCAGGCATCGCTGCCAGGCAGGATCTGCCCAGAAACTTCCCTTTGGGGACACAGGGAGACAGCATGAGGCTTCTGGACACCCTGAGGAAGGCTAAAGTGGCTGAGATTGGGCAAGTGGTTGTGTCTGTTCATTCGATCTGATCCTGTCGGCGGCTGTGGGTGGGGCGCAGTGGGACTGCAGGCTGGAGGAACCTTGCCTGTGAGCTGTTTGGGTTTCTTTTGGACTTGGCACTTGGTTGAACTGCCTTGGGAGAACTTGGGCAGGAGTGCGGGGTTTTTTGAGTGTTGTCTGGGGCCCCACACTGGGACACCAAACCAGACGGAGCTGCCAGTGTTTGGTGGTGGGCTGTGTGGAGCCATTGTGGGAGAACTGCCCTGGCAAGCTCCACCCTCAGGGTCACAAAACAGGCACAGGGTGGGAGCGAGTAATCTAGCGACTGAGCAGCCTAAAGGCAGGGACTGAGATGCCTTGCATCCTTAGTCCTCAGGAGCATAGGGTGAGACCGGTTTTGGCACACTGGGTAAGTGGATAGCCACTCAAGAAGTGATCACAGCCACAGCACTTTCCTGGGAAAGCTTCAGCTTAGCCCACGTTAGCAATTTAAAGTGTCTTCTAAGCAGGCTGAGGAGGATTTAAGCTCTCCACCCTGAAGGGTTTGAGAAATCATTAGTAACACAGGGTCACTTCCTACAAAGATCCAGTAACAACAGAGTGATTCTGCCAGGGTCTGATCTGGGAGAGACACCTCCCCAACTCTGAGGAAGGTCATAGGCAATAGTGAAAAATAATCATGAGGCGGAATCAACAGAAAAACTCTGGCAATATGA
>CAUYON010124529.1:0-16365 GCA_963573935.1 Arctocebus calabarensis
GACTTTGGAAAAAAATAAGAAGTTAACTGATGACTTCATACTGAGCCTCAGAGTCAAAGCACTCTATAATGTCTTATTTGACAATGTGAATGTTACTTTCTTGGCATTATTATTACTAATATTGCTTAATATTTTGATGCACTAATCATCTGCTTTCTTTTCTGAATGTATTTATCTTCATTCATTCTTTACATGGTTTTGGTTTCTAGTCCTTATCTTAAAGATTGTTATTGTTATTAAATTTTAAGCCTTTTAAATTCTGTGAAGGCAAAGAGTGGAATACTAATTAACACATGTATATGTAAAAAAAAAAAAAAAAGAAATGAGGCATTAGACATAACCCAGCATCTAAGTGAATAATAATCTATACTTAAACATTTTTGGCCTTCATCTCCTCTCTTTCATTTACTGTCCTCACGTACTCCTCCAAAGTCTACTGATGGTCTCTACTTACAATTGGGCGAGGTCCTTAAACTTGGTCACCCATTCTTGGTTTCTAGTTTCCTGATTACTTCCCCAGATTCCTTTTGCTGTCAGTCAATATCTGGTGCCCCTGGTTAGCCCCAGGTCACAAGTCTCTACTTCCTCTATCCTATGTTGGACCAGTCTATGAGACTGGGCTTATGCTTTGTTCTCTACTCAATTAGATATCTCACCGGGATCATTAGTTATGTTCTAGAATGGCAACCTTGTTGCCTGTATTCTCAGTTGTTGAGATCTTTCCACTTAAGTAGAGACTTTGTGTCCCCCAATTTGGGAATTGTGCCCATTGGACACTGTACTTGGTCCCTTGACTGCCTCTCTGGGTAGTTAATTGCCTGGGAAATAGTAGTTTAGAGGGGAAGGTGAAACTCAAGCCTGGTCTTGAAGGATGGGTAGAATTAATAGATGAGAACAGAGTGGGGGTGACCTTGATGTGTTGTGGGCCAATAAGGAGATTAGTCAAAATGCAGAGGATATAATTGGGAGTGGTAGTGGGAAGAGGATATATAGGCAGCCACCTGGAACATCAGGTTGAGAAGTCTGCATTACAGCATCGTAAAGTATTCTTAAATACAGAGGTTCCTGGGAAGCTGATGAAGATGTGAGGTCAGCATGTCATTAGGACCTGTATATCTACTTGCCTATCTTTGAACATCTCAAATTTGTTATGTACCTGAATGCCTTAGGTAACAGAGGTTCCCACAGTTCTTTTTTCATGGCCTGTTTTTTTACTTACTGTTGACTTGTCCAGTCTCCTGTAGCATACCCTAAATTGAATGCTGCCACAAGACCAGGACTTAGTCTTGTTCCCATTGAATGTCCAGAATCCAGTACAGTATTAGATACATACTCAATGCTCTAATAACATTTGTTGAATGAATGCCCTAACCTAAGTTTATCTATTTTTACCAACCTCTATTTTACATTATGAGTGCTCAAATTCTGTCTAACACTGTTTGTCTGGTCTGCTCAATTGGGAAGTTGGAGTCAATCTTGAGGATGGTATGAGCACAGGACCTGGCTATTCTTAAACTTGACATGAGGATTGTATTTCCCCATAAGTCTTTGTAAATATTCCATTATGTTACAATCACACGGTATAATTGCTGTATTTTAGATATGAAGACTGTGAAGGAGCTAAGAAAATTACACACCCAAATTTGATTCTTTGGTATAAAGTTTATTTTATTTATTTATTTATCCCCCCCTTTTTATTATATCATGGTTGTGTACATAAATATAATCATGGGGTACAATGTGTTGGTTTTATACAATCTGAAATATTTTCATTGAACTGGTGAAAATATGGCATTTTTTAAAGGCTATTCATAATTAGGAAACTCTGAACTAAGACTTTCCTCTATCTACCTAAAATATTAAAGGGCTACTGCTAGACTCCTTATCACATGCTAATAGACCTGGCCCTAAGGTCATTTGAAGCACAATACCTATCTCAGGTTAATTTACTAATGAATCTGTTTCCCTCTATCTCCCCATCCCCCCTTAGCAAACACTAACTACACATATACTTTCCAGTTTCTCCCCTCCTCCCTTCTAAAAGGCATCTTTAAAAGCCACTGACTATCACTGAAACTTTGGGGAATCATTCAAGTGGTTCCCCACACATGATATTTGGAAATAAACCTTTCTCTTTTAATCTACTATAACCGTGAGTTGATCTTTACAGTGAACCAACCTAGGGGAAAGGGCAAGTTTTCCTGAGACTCCCCTTCAGTTTGACATAGTTGGCAGGGTCTCCAAAGCCAGCATGTTCTCCAGAAAACCACGGCAGGAGGATCGGAACCCCAACACCAGCCTGCATGTAGTGAGATATTTTACTTAGCAGTTGGGCTCCCCGCCTTCCTCTCTGGGCTCTGGTTGAGTAGATGGTAAAAGATCTTTGTTTTTTCCATATTTAAGATTGATAAGAGAAATGTTTTTTGGTAGCTAGTCTTATAAGTGACTCTGGTATTGGTATATTTTTAGGTACTTTGTGGCGTATGAATATTCATAACTGGCTCCACATACCAGCAGTTACACAGTTCCTGCTGGTCCCATGTCTTTTAAGAAAAACTTTGTTGTGGGTCCCTGGAACAAAAACCTGATGAGGTTTCCCTTTTGTCCTGTTCTATGTCTGTGAGCTTGACTTTGTGACTGAGTGGAAATTCTGTCCTCAGTCTCCACCATCCAGGGGGCATGTTTTTTTGGGAACATGTCAGGTGGCTGGTCTGGAAGGGCTAGGAGTCTAAGACATGTAAGATTCTAAGCAGTGCACTGTGTGTACCAAACATGTAAAACTCTGAGGAATGAATAATTACCTTTGTATTTTCTTTTTCTTTTTTAATTTAATTTAATTTTTTTTTATTGAATCATAGCTGTGTACATTAGTTCAATCATGGGGTATAGTGTGCAGGCTTCATACACTATCTAAAATATTTTCATCCGCCTGTTCAACATAACGTTCATGAGATTTTCTCGTTTACTGTGTGAAAACTTTTGTGTTCTGCATTTAGCGGGTTTCTCCTGACCCTTCAAAGATGCACCTCAAGTGTGATCCCACCCTTTATCCTCTCTCCCCACACCCTCTCCCTCCCCTTCCCTCCCTCTCCTCTTTCCCCATCTTTTTGTGCAATAATTGGGTTGTAGCCTTCACATGAAAGATATAAATTTGCTTCATATTAGGACTGTATACATTGGATACTTTTTCTTCCATTCTTGAGATACTTTGCTAAGAAGAATGTGTTCCAGCTCCATCCATGTAAATATGAAAGAGGAAAAGTCACTATCTTTCTTTAAGGCTGAATAATATTCCATGGTATACATGTACCACAGTTTATTAATCCATTTGTGTATTGATAGGCACTTGGGCTTCTTCCATGACTTAGAAATTATGAATTGGGCTGCAATAAACAATCTGGTACAGATATCTTTGTTGTAATGTGATTTTTTTGTCTCCTGGGTATATACCAAGTAAAGGAATTATAGGGTCAAATGGCAAGTCTATTTTTAGATCTCTGAGTGTTCTCCAAACATCTTTCCAAAAGAGATGTATTAGTTTGAATTCCCACCAGCAATGTAGAAGTGTTCCCTTTTCTCCACATCCACGCCAACATCTCTGGTTTTGGGATTTTGTCATGTGGACTAATCTTACTGGAGTTAGATGATATCTCAAGGTAGTTTTGATTTGCATTTCTCTGATGATTAAGGATATTGAGCATTTTTTTCATATGTCTGTAGGCCATGCACCTGTCTTCTTTAGAGAAGTTTCTCTTCAGATCTTTTGCCCATCCTGAGATGGGATCACTTGTTCTTTTCTTGCTAATACGTTGGAGTTCCCTGGTTATTAAACCTTTGTCGGAGGCATAACCTGAAAATATTCTCTCCCATTCTGAGGGCTGTCTGCTTGCTATACTTACTGTGTCCTTGGCCGTGCAGAAGCTTTTTAGTTTCATCAGATCCTAGTAGTGTATTTTTGATACTGTTTCCATTTCCTTGGGGGTTCTCCTCATAAAGTATTCGCCCAGGCCAATTCTTTCAAGAGTATTCCCTGCACTTTCTTCTAGTATTTTTATAGTTTCATGTCTTAAGTTTAAATCTTTAATCCAGTGTGAGTCTATCTTCGTTAGTGGTGGTGGGTTCAATTTCAGTCTTCTACAGGTTGCCAGCCAGGTTTCCCAGCACCAATTGTTAAATAGGGAGTCTTTTCCCCACTGAATGTTTTAAATAGGCTTGTTAAAGATCAAATAGCGGTAAGCAGTTGGATTCATCTCTTGGTTCTCTATTCTGTTCCAAACATCTATCTCTCTGTTTTTGTGCCAGTACCATTCTGTTTTGATCACTATCAACTTATAGTACAGTCTCAGGTCTGGTAGTGTGATCCCTCCTGCTTTGTTTTTATTTCTAAGTAATGTCTTGGCTCTTCGAGGTTTTTTCTGATTCCAATTCAAATGAAGTACTATTTTTTCAAGGTCTTTAAAATATGACAATGGAACTTTAATAGGAACTGCGTTAAAATTGTCTATTGCTTTGGGGAGTATGGACATTTTAACAATATTGATTCTTCCCAACCATGAGCATGGTATGTTTTTCCGTTTGTAGACATGTTCAGCAATTTCTTTTCTAAGAGTTTCATAGTTCTCTTTATAGAGATCTTTCACTTCTTTTGTTAGGGAAACTCCCAAATTTTTCATCTTCTTTGGCACTACTGTGAAAGGAATGGAATCTTTGACTATTTTTTCAACTTGGTTGTTGTTAGTGTATATAAAGGCTACTGATTTATGAGTGTTGATTTTGTAGCCTGATACATTGCTGTATTCCTTGATCACTTCTAAGAGTTTTATAGTAGAAACCCTGGTGTTTTCCAGATATACAATCATATCATCTGCGAAGAGTGAAAGTTTAATCTCTTCTGACCCTATGTGGATACCCTTGATTGCCTTTTATTCCCTAATTGTAATGGCTAAAACCTGCATTACAATGATAAAGAGCAATGGAGATAATGGGCAACCTTGCCTGGTTCCTGATCTAAGTGGGAATGATTTCAATTTAGCTCTATTCAATGCAATATTGGCTGTGGGTCTGCTATAGATGACC
Organism: Arctocebus calabarensis; assembly: GCA_963573935.1. NCBI lineage: Eukaryota > Metazoa > Chordata > Mammalia > Primates > Lorisidae > Arctocebus > Arctocebus calabarensis. The sequence continues at coordinate 5,077 of CAUYON010124529.1, forward strand.
TCTTATCAGTTTAAGAAATATCCCCTCTATACCCATTTTCTTTAGTGTTCTGATCGTGAAGGGATGCTGGATTCTGTCAAAGGCTTTTTCTGCATCAATTGAGAGAAACACGTCATCTTTATTTTTTATTTTGTTTATGTGCTTGATTACATTTATAGATTTATGTATATTGAACCAGCCTTGAGATCCTGGGATAAAGCCTACTTGGTCATGATGTATTATTTGTTTGATGTATTGCTGGATTCTGTTTGCTAGGATATTATTAAATATCTTTGCATCAATATCCATTAGTGATATTGGTCTATAATTTTGTTTTCTTGTAGGGTCTTTTCCTTGTTTGGGGATCAAGGTGATGTTTGCTTCATAGAATGTGCTGGGTAGTATTCCTTCTTTTCTATATTTTGGAAAAGATTGAGTAATATAGGTATTAGTTCTTCTTTAAAGGTTTGGTAGAATTCTGATGTGAAGCCATCTGGTCCAGGGCTTTTCTTTTAGGGAGATTTTGTATAGTTGATGCTATTTCAGAACTTGATATAGGCCTGTTCAACTTTTCCACTTCATTCAGGCTAAGTCTTGGAAGGTGACGTGCTTCCAAGTTTGGCCAATTTCCTTCAGATTATCATATTTCTGAGAGTAAAGTTTCTTGTAATATTCATTGAGGATTTTTTGAATTTCTGAGGAGTCTGTTGTTATTCATCTTTACCATTTCTGATTGATGAGATTAGAGATTTTACTCTTTTTCTCCTGGTTAGGTTAGCTAAAGGTTTACCTATTTTATTGACCTTTTCAAAAAACCAACTTTTAAATTTATTGATCTGTTGTACATTTCTTTTATTTTCCATTTCATTTAATTCTGCTCTAATTTTGGTTATCTCTTTTCTTCTACTGGGTTTGGGATTGGAATATTCTTCCTTTTCCAGTTGTTTAAGATGTCCCCTTAAGTTATTAACTTCCTCTCTTTCTGTTTTCTTGAGGAATGCTAGCAGTGCTATAAATTTGCCTCAAAAGACTACCTTTGCAGTATTCCTTAGGTTCTGATACTTTGTGTCTTCATTGTCATTTTGTTCCAAAAATTTGGAAATTTCCTGCTTAATCTCATCAATGACCCATGTATCCTTCAACATGAGGTTGTTAAGCTTCCATGTTTTTGTTTGAGTATGCAGATTCTTGTTGTTATTGACTTCAACTTTTATTCCATGATGGTCTGAGAAGATGCAAGGGATAATTTCTATTTATTTAAATTTGCTGAGGTTAGACTTGTGACCTAAGATGTGATCAATTTTGGAGTATGATCCATGGGCTGATGAGAAGAATGTGTATTCAGTTTTGTTGGGATGAAGTGTTCTGTAGATGTCTGTTAAGTCCAAATGTTGGATGATTAAGTTTAAATCTATAATTTCTTTGTTTAGCTTCTTTTTGGAGGATCTGTCCAACACTGTTATAGGAGTGTTAAGTCCTACTACTATGGTGCTGGAGGAGATCAAGTTGCTTATGTCTGTTAGAGTTTCTCTTATAAATTGAGGCACATTCTGGTTGGGTGCATAAATATTAATAATTGAAAGCTCATCATTTTGAGTATTACCTTTAACAAATATAAAATATCCATCCTTATCTTTACTCACTTTGGTTGGTTTAAAGCCTATTGTATCTGCAAATAAGATTGCAACACCTGTTTTTTTTTCTGTTTTCCATTTGCCTGGAATATAGATGACCGTCCCTTCACCTGGAGTCTATATTTATCTTTTAAGGTAAGAAGTGCTTCTTGTATGCAGCAGATATCTCGTTTAAGTTTTTGTATCCAGTCAGCCAACTTGTGTTTCTTTAGAGGACAATTTAAACCATTCTCGTTAATTGAAAATAGTCATAAGCCACTCGGATGTGGAGTGGGTATTTTGGGTCCTTTCAAAATTGTAGAGTTTAGTATGTGGTTGAAAGTTTCTGCTTGAGTTTACTTTTATGGTGGAGGTTTGCACTGGTCATTATGGAGGATAGGTCTGAGAAATCCTGGCGAACTGGTTTAGTTATGGCAAATTTTTTCAACATATGGATGTCGTTAAAGTATTTAATTTCTCCATCATAAATGAAACTCAGTTTGGGTGGATAAAGCATCCTGGGTTGGAAGTTATTTTGTTTTAAGAGATTAAAGGTCGATGCCCACTCCCTTCTAGCTTGAAAGGTTTGAGCAGAGAGATCTGCAGTTATTCTAATATTTTTCCCCTTGTAAATAATGATTTTCTTCCATCTGGCTGCTTTTAGAATCTTCTCCTTCATGTTAACTTTAGTGAAGTTAAATATGATGTGCCTAGGGGATGTCTTATTTGGGTTGAGTTGTGCTGGGGTTCTGAACTGTCTGCTATCTGAATTTCAGAGTCTCTAGGTATGTCTGGAAAATTCTCTCTCATAATCTCAAGAAGAAGGGACTTTGTGTTTTGTGAAGCCAGTTCATCACTTTCAGGTATCCCTGTAAGACGAATATTGGTTTTCTTTGAGTTATCACAGAGTTGTCTGAGAGAAAGATCCATTTTTGCCTTCCATTTCTCTACCTCTTTGAGTATTTGGGAGCGTTTGAAGTCTCTGTCTTCAGTGTCAGAAATCCTTTCTTCCGCTTGCTCTATTCTGTTATTGAGGGCTTCTACTGTATTTCTCAGATCTTTGAGGGTTGCAACTTCTTGTCTAAGTGTGTCAAAATCTTTGGTCATTTTGTCTTTGAATTGGTTGAATTCTTGAGACATCTTCTGAATTAATCCTGCTTTCTCTACCTCCATCTTTGTTTCCATTTTGTTGATCTTTCTTGCAATCCAGATTCTAAATTCGATTTCAACATCTCTGCTATCTGTTTGTTAATGGGATCCTCTGGATCGAATGGTTAGTCATTCTTTGGGGGAGTTGCACTGTTCTGTTTATTCATGTTGCCAGGGTGTTTCCGCTGATTCTGCCCCATGATTGTTTTTCAGTTTTTAGCTAGATGAGCAGGTCAGTGAAATTGGACTGGAAACTTCTACAATTATGGTTGACCAGCCCTCCACCTAGGAACTGGGACTGGTGACTGCAACTTTTCCTCTACAATTTTGCAAAGTACCTGTACAGTACTACAGTCTGTGACTGTAGAAGCCTACTTAGTGTAGTGGCAGTAGGTGACTCTGTCTTGTATCCAGCTGATTTCTGTCAAATCCTAGTGATTCAGTAACCCTGGAGGGCAGTCTCAGGTTCAGTGAAATACAAGCACCTAGGACATTACTTCCCCCACCAGTAGTATCTGGAAGAGGACAATCAAACCTTCCCACTACATAAAAGACCTGGGGCCCTCCTTGGAGGGTCCTTGGATAATTTGTACAGTTCAAGAGTTCCAGACCAATTGTCCCTGACCGCCCCCCACTCTCTAGCTGGAAAGTTCAAAAGGGTTCCAGCAACTAGATGTTAGGGGGTATTGGCAGCTTGAGTGTGATTTGAGCTCCTTCGGAGTTCCAAGGAGTCAGAAATGCCCATCCAGTAGGAGGTTTAGAGCCAGGGGATTGGTGCCTCTTACCTCACCTTGGATGTCCTTTACCACCGAATTTTGGTTACCCCAGCCTCTGGTAGTCTCTCTGGCAGACTTTGTTAACCTAGTCTCTGTGTCCCTGTTCTGCCGAAAAAGCAAATGGGCAAATGCGCCTGCCGGAGTCAAAATGAGGTCGTTGCCTCCTCCTTGTGGTTACCACAGTCTACCACCATTCAGCAGGGGAGGCTGGGGTCTGTCTGCCTCAGGGGCTCAGTGGCAGCTGAAGAAAGTTCCACCTGAGCTTGGTCCAAACCTGAGGATATCCAGACAGCAAAAGAATTTCTTCCTCGGCCACTGCACCTTTGTTGCCGCTGTTCTGCAGTACTGGCTCCCTATAGCGTGAGGTATGGCTCCCTCTTGAAGGCTACAGAGATGGGGAGATGACTGTCCACAGTTAGACCACAGCAGGATAAGATCTTTAAAGTATGACAGAGGTATTTTAATGGGGATTGCATTAAATCTGTAGATTGCTTTGGCTAGTATGGACATTTTAACAATGTTGATTCTTCCCAGCCATGAGCATGGTATGTTTTTCAAATTGCTGACATATTTGGCTATTTCTTTTCTTAGAGTTTCATAGTTCTCTTTAAAGAGATCTTTCATGTCCTTTGTTAGGTACACTCCCAGGTATTTCATTTTCTTTGGCACTATTGTAAAAAGAATAGAGTTCTTGACTGTTTTTTCAGCTTGACTATTGTTGGTATATATGAATGCTACTGATTTGTGAGTATTGGTTTTGTAACCTGAGACGCTGCTATATTCCTTCATCACTTCTAAGAGTTTAGTGGTTGAGTCCCTGGGGTTTTCCTGGTATCTGATCATATCATCTGTGAAGAGTGAAAGTTTAATCTCTTCTGATCCTATGTGGATACCGTTGATTGCCTTTTTCTTCCCTGATTGCAAAGGCTAAAACTTCCATTATAATGTTGAAGAGCAATGGGGACAATGGGCAACTTTGCCTGGTTCCTGATCTAAGTGGACATGATTCCAGTTTAACTCCATTCAATTCAATATTGGCTGTGGGTTTGCTGTATTATGGCCTCTATTACTTTAAGAAATGTCCCTTGTATACCAATTTTCTTAAGTGTTCTGATCATGAAGGCTATTCTGGATATTATCAAAAGCTTTTTCTGCATCAATTGAGAGAATCATATGGTCTTTATTTTTTAATTTGTTTATGTGCTGAATTACATTTATGGATTTATGTATATTGAATCAGCCTTGAGATCCTGGGATAAAGCCCACTTGGTCGTGGTGTATAATTTGTTTGATGTGTTGCTGGGTCTGTTTGTTAGGATCTTATTGAATATTTTTGCATCAATATTCATTAGTGATATTGGTCTGTAGTTTTCCTTTCTTGTCGGGCCATTTCCTGGTTTAGGGATCAAGGGGATTACATTTCATAGAATGTGTTGTGTAGTAGTCCATCTTTTTCTATATTTTGGAAAAGGTTGAGAATATAGGTACTAGTTCCTCTTTAAAGGTTTGGCAGAAATCTGACATGAAGCCATCTGGTCCTGGGCTTTTCTTTTTAGGGAGATTTTGTATAGCTGATGCTATTTCAGAACTTGATATCAGCCTGTTCAACATTTCCACTTCATTCTGGCTAAGTCTAGGAAGGTGGTGTGCTTCCAAGTTTGGTCAATTTTCTTCAGATTTTCATATTTCTGAGAGTAAAGTTTCTTGTAATAGTTGTTAAGGATTTTTGAATTTCTGAGGGGTCTGCTGTTATTTTGTCTTTACCATTTCTAATTCATGAAACTAGCCACTTTACTCTTTTTTTTCTGATTAGGTTAACCATAGGTTTATCTATTTTATTGACCTTTTCAAAAAACCAACTTTATGATTTATTGATCTGCTGAAGAATTCTTTTGTTTTCAATTTCATTTAATTCCACTCTGATTTTGGTTATTTCTTTTCTTCTGCTGGGCTTGGGGTTGGAATGTTCTTCCTTCTCCAGTTGCTTGAGGTGTCCCATTAAGTTGTTAACTTCCTCTCTTTCCATTCTCTTGAGGAAGGCTTGCAGTGCCATAAAATTTCCTCTGAGGACTGCCTTTGCAGTGTCCCAGAGGTTCTGATAATTTGTGTCTTCATTGTCATTTTGTTCCAAAAATTTGGTGAGTTCCTTCTTAATCTCATCTATGACCCATCTATCATTCAGCATAAGGTTATTTAGCCTCCATGTTTTTGTTTGAGTATGCAGATTCCTGTTATTGCTGTGTTAAACTTTTATTTCATGGTGGTCTGAGAGATGCAAGGAATAATTTCTATACTTTTAAATTTGCTGAGGTTAGCCTTGTGGCCTAAGATGTGATTAATTTTGGAGTATGTTCCATGGGCTGATGAGAAGAATGTGTATTCAATTTTATTAGGATGAAATGTTCTGTAGATGCCTGTTAAATCCAGATGTTGAATGGTTAAAATTCAAAAATTTCTTTACTTAGCTTCTTATTGGAGGATCTATTCAACACTGCTAAAGGAGTATTAAAATCTCCAACTACTATGGAGCTGGAGGAAATCAAGTTACTCATGTCTATTAGAGATTTTCTTATAAATTGCGGTGCATTCTTTTTGAGTGCATAAATATTAATAATTGAAATCTCTTCATATTGAGTATTACCTTTAACAAATATCAAATGTCCATCTTTATCCTTCATTACTTTGGTTGGTTTAAAGCCCATTGTATCTGCAAATAGGATTGCAACACCTGCTATTTTCTGTTTTCCATTTGCCTGGAATATAGATGACCATCCCTTCACCTTGAGTCTAAATTTATCTTTTAAGGTAAGATGAGATTCTTGTATGCAGTAGATATCTAGCCTGAGTTTTTGTATCCAATCAGCCAACACATGCCTCTTTAGAGAACAATTTAAGCCATTCACATTAATTGAAAAATTAAAAATTTTATTAATCTTTAGAAAATCTAGTGGACATTTTTAATCCTTTTGTCACTGTGGAAGTTGAAATGTGATAAAAAGTTTCTGGATGAGTTTATTTTTGTGTTGGAGGATTACACTGGAATGTCCTGGAGAGCTGGTTTAGTTATAGCAAATTTCTTTAACATGTGGATGTCATTAAAGTATTTAATTTCTCCATCATAAATTAAACTCAGTTTAGCTGGATACAGGATCCTGGGTTGAAAGATATTTTGTTTTGGAGATTAAAAAATTGATGACCATTCTCTTCTAGCTTGAAAGGTTTGATCAGAGAGATCTGTAGTTAATCTAAAATTCTTCCCCTTGTAGGTTATGGATTTCTTGCATCTGGCTGCTTTCAAAATTTTCTCCTTCATATTAACTTTAGTGAACTTAATTCTGATGTGCCTGGGGGATGTCTTATTCAGGTTGAGTCGTGCTGGGGTTCTGAAACTCTCTGCTGTCTGAATTTCAGAATCTCTTGGCAAGTCTGGAAAATTCTCTTTCATAATCTCATAAAGAAGAGAGTCTGTACCTTGTGACACCACTTCATTGTTTTCAGGTATTCCTATAAGGCAAATATTGGTTTTCTTCCAATATCCCAGAGCTGTCTGAGAGAATGATCTATTTTTTACTTCCATTTCTCTTCCTCTTTGTAGGTTTGGGAGTGTTCTAAAGCTTTGTCTTCAATTTCAGAAACCCTTTCTTTTGCTTGCTCCGTTCTGTTACTGAGGGATTTTACTGATGTTTCTGTGTTTTTACTGTTTACTGTTTACTGTTTTTCTCAGATTTTTGAGGACTGCAACTTCTTGTCTCAATGTGTCCAAATCTTTGGTCATTTGGTCTTCGAATTCCTTGACTTCTTGAGACAATTTTTGAAATGCACCCTGAATTTCTAAATCCAAATTTTCCTCTATTTTATTAATCTTGTTTGCAATCCAAATTCTGAATTTGATTTCTGACATCTCAGCCATCTGTTTTTGCATAGGATCGTCTTTTGCATCTGCCAAATTGTTCCTTGGGTGGGGGGTTTGATCTACTCTGGTTGTTCATGTTTCCAGATCTTTTCTACTGATTCCACCCCATGATTATTTACACCATTTGGCTGGATTAGTAGATAAGGATAAGTTGGGTTGGGGGTTCAAGGAGTAGTGATTGACCAGTCCTTTGCCTAAGAGCTGGGACTGGTATCTGTACCTTTTCCCCTAGAGTTTTGCCAAGGACCCGTACAGTGCTAGTGCTTGTGAAACTGGGGACCTTCTTGGTGTGGTGGGGTTAAGTGGCTCTGTCTTACCCTAGAGAATCAGTTACTCTGGATTGAAGTCTGAGCTGTGGAGAAATACTAGCAGTTAATTCCCCGTGCCTCCCACAGGCAACAAATGGAAAAGGAAAATTAAACTTTCCCACTACCACACACCCAGGGTACCACTTTGGAAAGTCTTCGGGTGATTGGCTTAGTTGAAGAGGTCCCAATCAATTGTCCCAGCCAGCAATGGCCTCAAATGGAAGAGCCTGCTATCTAGATGTCTCATGCAACTAGATAGCAGGGATCTGCTGGAAGGTAGCATAACTCACTCCAGTGCTCTGTGAACTCAGGAGGGCCCCCTCAGCAAGTAGATTAGTCTGGGAAGGTTGATGCCTCCTTTCCCCCCTTGCCCCTCTGTCACACCCAGTCACTGGTAACCCTGCTGGGCTGTGATCCAGTTTCCTCCAATGAGCAGATGCTCCAGAGGTTTGTGCCTGCCTGGGTCACAAGGAGGTCTGTGGCTCCTCAGCCAGTCCACCACTGTCAATCATTGTTTGGCAAGGGAGGTGAGGCCTGACAACTTGGGTACTTGATAGGGGCTGTGGCAATTCACTCAGTTCCAGCCCTGTCCCTGATTGATGTTGCTGATAGAACAGAACAAGTTCGCAGAATTTGTTTCTTTCCTGGCTATTTTCCCCTGTGGATCAGACATTGGGCTGCAAATGGGTCTGACTAAGTCTGTGAGTTCCAGCCCTTTGTCTCAGCTTTCATCCCCTGAGGGCCAGGTGTATCTGAAGCTGAGTAAAGCAGTCTCTGCCCTGGGAATTGGCTGTCTCTATGCATATTCTAATCCCTGCACTCCACCCTGGCTGGTTCTTCTTCAGTCATACCCATCACTCCCAGGGCCTGTGCCTCAGTTGCTGGTCCATTCTGCTGGTGGCTGCCACCAGAAAAGCTTCTTGGCTTCCCTGGCCACCCAGAGAGACTAGGTGTGTCTCCTCAAAACATCCCCAGGGGTGCGAGCCCTACTGCCGTTGTTCCTGCAGCTGCCGCTCTGTGCCTCAGGGGACTGCCTCTCCAGCTCAGCTTCCTCTCAGCTCACCTTCCTCTCACCACTCCTGAGCCAGAAAATCAGCACAGATCAGCAACAGTCTGTGTCCCATCCACAACCCTTGAGACAATGTCCAAGAATCTGGTCTCCGTGAGGGAGAGGCCTCCAGACCTCGGGGTGAGAGTGGAGGGGAATGCCGGGAGTTCAAACTTGCAAGTAGAGAATATATACAGTTTTATACAGTTTTATGCCTGGCAGGAGAGTGCCATGGCACCCTAGTAGGGGAAGGAGGTCTGGTTTTTAGAGGGTCTCTACCGTGGGTTAGAGTGAGAGGATATCTGAATTCTGCTCGCTTGTTTGTATGGAGGTATGGAGTATACTGTGAGCCATTCTCATGGGGGAGGGGACTCCCATCTGCTTGCCAATGTGCTCTCTACCTTTTGTTTGTGTCCTTGGAATTGCAGGTCGCTCCAGCAGGGTTGATGTGCGTTCTTCGACCTTCTCTTTTGGCTCAGATCCAAACCATCTGCTTTCTTGCTAAATTTCTGTCCTTTAACTCTCCTTCTGGATGGGAGCCTCTGCAGAAAGCTGGCTACAGACCTCCATCTTGGCTCCTCCCCGTGTTCTGATTATTCTTATTGCCAGAGTTTTTCTGCTGATTTTGCCCCATGATTGTTTTTTGCTGTTTGGCTAGGTAAGCAGATAGGGTGAAATTGGATAGGGGGCTTCTGGGGTCATAGTTGACCAGTCCTTTACCACAGAGCTGGGGCTGGTGACTGCAACTTTTCCTCTACAGCTTTGCAAAGAACCCATACAGTACTATAGCCTGAGACTCTGGAGACCTGCTTGGTGTGGTGAGGATGATGTGGCTCTGTCTTGTATTCAGTTGATCTCTGTCCAATCCTAGTGAATCAGCAATTCTGGGTTGAAATCTGAGCTGAAATTTGTTTCCTTGGAGTCACAGTTTGCCTTGGTAGAGAAGATGTGCAAATATCTATCTCTTCTCTCATATTAGCTCCTGCCTTTCAGATTTGTTGGGTTCTTTCTGGCTGTTATCTGTTCCACTGGACTGGAGCTTCTGCTGAAAGCTGGCTCCAGTCATCCATCTTCCCCCATTCCCTCTTGTTCTTATTGGATGTAAAATTGGAGATAGGTAAAATAGCCAACTCTAGGATTTAGCAAAACCCAAGACCCATTGAAACAAAATGAACAAATAAACAGAAAGAAGCTACCAGACACACAAGTACACAGATAAACAGACAATCAGAAACAAATAAACAAACAAAGAGACAAAAAAGTGAAATAAAGAAAAGGAAAAAGAAATAAATAAATAAAAAATCCTCTAATAGCCCGATGGAAGCACTCTCAGCAACTATAAGAAGGTAAGAAGAGGAAAAGAAAAAAAATAGTATTAATATAATAATTTAAAAAAAGGAAAATTCACAATAACTTCTATAAGAACAGGAAAAATGCACAAGAGCAAAAAGAACGAGCAAAGAAAAAAATAAAAAAGAGCACAACCAACAAAAATATTATATATATATATAAATTTATGACTGTATGTATGCTGTAGGGATCAAACTTTAGTAGGAATATATTTATGTCACAATATACGTTCTGGATACTAGGTGGTGCTGTGAGTGGTTCCCAGGTTATAACTGATTCATGGTTTGCAGTGTTTTGGGTGGTTGCCTGGCTACTGGCTTGGCCTTAGACACCCTCGAGTTATTGATTTCTCTGATTTCAAGAAAAAACTTCATAGGCAGGTTTCACAAATTCTCCCTACATCAGTTCCTATGAAGTGTAAGGTATCTGGACCTGGATTGCTGTCTGCAGGTGAGACGCAAATTGCTGCATCTGGCCTATGTGCAAAGGTGCCTGTGGCAGTCGCCATTTATGAAATTTCAAAAAATGTCTGCTTTCTTCCTGGTAGCCTTCCTGCATGCTTGTCCCTTTGGCCGCCTGACCCTAGCTGTGCTGCTCCAGATGGTACCCTATCTGACCACCAAATTCCATTCAGGAGTCCTTGCTTCACCAGATTTTCCACATAGCACCTAGTTTCCCTACAAATTGGGAATTGTAATCTTCTGTGGGGGAGGGGCTGATTACTGCCACTTCAGCAGCAATGCAAAAATTTTCTGGCAGTCTCTGCAGCTCCAGATTACACTTTGAGTTCAGCAATCGGCCATTTTGCTGCACACCCCAAACTGCCTGTCTACACTGAAAACCCCAGTCTCCCAGAAATCGGTGAGCAGGGACTTTCCGAGAGCGCTCCGGTCACCCCCCCCCTGAAGTTACCCAACTGCCCAACCGTATCCTGTTTTCCCATACGTGGGTCAAGCCCACACCCTCCTTATCCTGGTTACCCAAGCCCCAGTCTCGTTCCAACCCCCACCCCGTGTTCCCTGTTCCCGCACCCGCCCAATCGGCTGACTGCCAGACTTTCAAACCAGCCAATCCAGGAGCAACACACCACTCACCCCACCCTTCCCCTCCCCTTGCGGTTTTCGGGTTTAAAACCAGCCTGTAACAGCCAAAC
>CAUYON010124534.1:0-13527 GCA_963573935.1 Arctocebus calabarensis
CCCCTCCCCTCCCCCCGGGCCCCCGACCACACACGCCCCCTCTCCCATCCCCTCCCTCCGGGCCTCAGAGCAGAGATGCCTCCTCTCCCTTCCCCTCCCTCAGGGCCTCAGAGCAGAGATGCCTCCTCTCCCCTCCCCTCCCTCAGGGCCTCAGAGCAGAGATGCCTCCTCTCCCTTCCCCTCCCTCAGGGCCTCAGAGCAGAGATGCCTCCTCTCCCCTCCCCTCCCGCAGGGTCTCAGAGCAGAGATGGCGCCTCTCCCCTCCCCTCCCGCAGGGTCTCAGAGCAGAGATGCCTCCTCTCCCCTCACTCAGGGCCTCACATGTTCCCAGCATTCAAACACTCAGCACATCACTGCGTTCCATCTCAGCCCTGCACATCCTGCTCCAAAGCCCGCTTTTCCTAGAACTCGGTAAGGAGTTGCTACCCAAGAAAACAGGTTCCTATATTGCCCCAAATCTCCAGTATGTGGCAAGTAGGGAAAGGCTGGTGCCTGGAAAGGGGTGCCTTCCTCAGGATTCCTCTGAATGGCCAGACAAAAGGCCTCCAGAAGTGCCCAGGAGCACAAAGTCCAGGTCATAAGGACCATCCAGCAGCTTCCTAGAGCAGAGACCAGCAAGTGTCAGGCACACCCCACAGTGTCAGTCACACCCTGTATGGTGACAGGCACTCCCCGGACAGTGTCAGGCACACCCCACCGTGTCAAGCACACCCCAGCCAGTGTCAGGCATAACCTAAAGTGTCAGGCACACTCCCAGCAGTGGTTCCATGCCTGGTAAGAGTTGATCCAAATCCACCACTGGAGAATCAACTCTAAAAACCACACCAAGATAGAGCCTTTGCCTATCACATAAATTTCAATTTTCAAAAATAATCAAGCCACTGCCCACCCCATCCACAGCAGCATCATCCACAGCAATCAAAAGCTGGAAACAACCAAAGTGTCTATTGCCGAGTGAACGGATAAGTAAAATGTGTTCCATCCATGCCAAGGAGCATGACTGAGCCTGAAAACGGAAGGAGACCCTGACGTGCTGCACAGGGATGGGCGGGAGGACATCTGGCAGTGAGCTGAGCCAGCACACGAGGCCAAAGACGGTCTGATTTCACCTGTCTGAGGTCCCTAGAGGAGTCGAATCATAGACACAAGTGGTAGCATGGCAGGTGCCAGGGCAGGGCTGGAACGGAGAGTCAGCGTCTAGTGGGGACAGAGCTGCAGTCTGGAGATGGTGGTGGCGATGGCTGCACAACAATGTGAATGTACTTAATGCCACTGAACTAAGACCTTAAAAGTGGCTCAGATGGTGAATTTTACATTATGTATAGTTGACCTCAATCAAAAAATAATAATCAAGTCATTGCTGGCGTGACACCATGGGGCAGAGAGCTGGCAGCAGCCATCTTCCCGGCTATGGTCATCAAGAAATGAAGTATGCCTTAGGAAAGCACTTCCCGAAGAAAGGTACTGATTTAAGGGTGTGAGACGCTCTTCAGGGACTAGACGGTCCCTCCTGCCCCCACACCATCCTGCCGGGCTGTGCTGCCCAGCTGTGGACACATCTGCAGGAGCCCAGTTTCTCCGAGGTTTGAGCGTGAACGACCAGTCTCACAAAGTGGCCTGAATCAAAGAAACTGTTACCTGTGTCTCCGTGAGCTGGAAGCAGGCCGGGGATGTGCTCCAGGCCGGACACCAGGAGGTTCTCAGGAAGAAGGTGGAAGGCAGGCTCCAGGGGCGGGTGCGGTTTCAGGGTGTACTGCAGGCTGCAGTTCTCAATGAGGGTCATGTGTTTGTTTTCTAGGGGAGAAAACACAACGTGATCACTGACACTTCCCGTCAAACCAGCCCAGAAACAGAGCCTTAGACACACCACAGCCAGAAAAAGGACTTTCCCAGGCAGGGAGGGGAATTGCTCTGTGAATTCCACCTAAAAGTGAAAAATGTTAATCCTCAAAACACACTCTGGTAAAACTGCAATGAAAGAGACACTTGTTTTTTATCAACCCTTCCCCCTCCTAGTGAGGGCACAGGCTCAGTGCTGTGTAATCTCCCCAAGCCTCGCTGGTCCCTGCCACCAGAGGAGGCTGGACGACACTTGACCTGAGGCCTGCCTCCCTCCAGCCTCAGCACGCGAGTCATCAGGCCCCACCAAGGAGCAGGAAGGCGCTGGAGGGATGGCAGCATCAGAGATAGAGCCCTGTCCTCAAGGAAGAGGCCTTCTCCTGGGGCGACGGCTGAGACAGAAACACATCAATGACACGTGGAGAGCTAGATGCAAACCTCAAGGAAGGTCTGGGTGATATCCGAGAGGAGGCAAGAAGCAGATGCCCTCGGCACAGGTGCAATGGAAGCCTCCTGGAGAAAACAGCTAGGAGGAGCTCAGGTGACAGCACCGGGACAGACCAGGTGCTCCAAGTGGCAGGAGAGCATCCACAGATGTGAAGGAGCAGGGAGCACCCACAGCCACAGGGCCTGTGGCTCAGAGGGACCCCAGACACACTCCCTTCACACTCCTGCCAAATGGTCAGTCCAGCTTGATTTCCCCCACTGACAGGGACCTCACCACCTCCTAAGGCACATCATGCCATCTTAAACCAGTTCTGACTGGTTGTGGCCATACTGTAGAAGGATGCTAAGAGTTACAAAGTCATGTCTTTCATGTTCTGATTTTATAAAGCGTGAGCTAAATATGAACTACTGCATTCATTAGAAAAAAATTAATGAAACTATATTTTTAATACCTAGCCACTCCAAATATGGAATCTGCTAACTTTAACATATAGAATGTTGTTGAAAAGCATTTGACAGATAAAGCTATGTGGCTGATCAGAGAAAAAATTGGCACACCTCCATGGAGGGCACACAGGACAAATATTGAGCAAAACGGTGAGTAAAACTCAATGCCCAGACCATCAGACCCAGCCCTTCCACTTCAGAAATTCAGCCTACAAGGCTCAGCACCTGTAGCTCAGTGGTTATGGCGCCAACCACATGCACCAAGGCTGGCAGGTTTGAACCTGGCCCCAGCCAGCTAAACAACAATGACAAATGCAAAAAAAATAGCCTGGCGCTGTGGCAGGCGCCTGTGGTCCCAGCTACTTGGGAGGCTGAGGCAAGAGAATCACTTAAGCCCAAGAGTTGGAAGCAGCTGTGAGCTGCAACGATGCCACAGCACTTAACCAAGGGTGATATAGTGAGACTCTGTCTCCAAAACAAAACAAAAAAAAGAAAGAAAGAAATTCATCCTTCAGATTCACTTGCAGACTTGAAAGGAGTAGCCATCGACACAGTGCGGCTCCCAGACTTCTGTTCTCACAGAAACACCAAAGAGTCCCTCTGCAGGAGACTGAATCAATCAATAAAGGAACATCAATTCGACAAATTCCGAGTAGCCTTAAAAACAATGAGACTCTTTCTACACACTGACATGAAATATCCCCCCAAAATAAAATGTTAAGAGGAAAAAGCCAGGTGTCAAACAATGAGAGGAAAGAGGGCAAGATGGAGGATGGGAGATACACACACGTGCTCCCCAACATACGAAGGCCCAGATACACACACCTGCTCTACAACATACAAGGGCCCAGATACACACACCTGCTCCCCAACATACAAGGGCCCAGATACACACACCTGCTCCACAACATACAAGGACCCACATACACACACCTGCCTCCCACCATACGAGGACCCACATACACACACCTGTTCCCCAACATATGAGGACCCACATACACACACCTGCTCCCCAACATACAAGGACCCAGATACACACACCTGCTCCTCAACATAAGAGGACCCACATACACACAACTCCTCCCCGCCATACATGGACCTAGATACACACACCTGCTCCACAACATACGAGGACCCACATACACACACCTGCTCCCCAACATATGAGGACCCACATACACACACCTGCTCCCCACCATACATGGACCCAGCCGGGGTGTGGTAGCATCTCACCTCAAAGACACAGAAAGCCACCCTCCTGGACAGATCCTTCTCTAACCACCCACCCCCAGTCCCTGTTGCCCTGGGGCCAGCACGGCCCCTGCTCCAGGCCTTTCTGACGTTGCTCCAGCCCATTGCTCCCCCACCCCCACCCACCCGGCCCCCACCACGGGGGAGCAGCAGAATGAGCTCCACACACCCTCCCACCTGACCATGGCGCCCCTCTGGCTCCCCAGGAGGAGCTGGTTCAGAGGCAGGGAAGGACTGCTGCCCTCTCCAGCAGGCTTCACAGAGGGGGACAGCCTCACTGTGGTGGAAATGACCAGTGGCCCAGAGGCTTCACAGGACAGTGGTGGCCAGACTGATTGGCTGCTGCTTCGTCTGCCAGCAGAGCTGTTCTCCCAGAGGCAGGGAGGCCAACCCCCACCCCCGGTGGCTACCCCAGGCCTCCCCTGCTCATGTTCACATAGCAACACTTTCCTTCTAGTCTGGAGCATTTCAGTTCTTTAAATTATGCCACAAATCCAAGACCATGATACGGCTGCCCAACCTATTACCTAAGTTAGCTAAGCTCACAGTGGGTCACACCGACAAGAGGAGAGAGGGCTAAAGGTGGAGAATACCCGGGAAGTCATGAGATCAGCAAGGGCACCACAGCCAGCCCGGCTCTTACGCTCTGCAGGGTCCTGGAGAAGTGGGTGCAGGAGGGCTCTGGGGGTGCCGTGGTACAGCCGCAACCTGGAAGACAGGGCCCGGACGCACGTCAACCTCTGCATGGAAAGCACATGGAAGCCTCACCACCGCCACACCCACTAGAATTTCCAACACTGTCAATCCCAGCCCGTGGAGAAAAGGGGAAGCTGAGGAGAGCACCAGCCTCCCAGCACCCAGAGTCCCTATCCAACTATCCAAGAGTGCCTGGCACACGTACAGCCCTGAACCAAGGAGCTCAAAACCAATGCCAAGGGAATTTTAAAAGCTCTAAAATGTCCCAAGAAAGACAACGTTTGAAGAATTTCCACAGTTGTGTATCTAGAGCAGCAGTTCTCAATTGGGGATGCCTTTGCCCCTAGGGGATACTTGGCAATGTCTAGAGATGGTTTTGGCTGTCACAACCCAGGAGTGGGTGTTTCTAGCGTTTGATAGGTAGAGGCCAGGGACGCTGCTTAAATATCCTGCAATATCTAGAACAGTTCCAACAGCAAAGAATTGTCCAGCCCAAAATAGCAGTGGTGCCAAGGTTGAAAACCCCAATCTGGAGGAATGATGCTGACGTTAACCTTGGCTGAGAGGATTATACACCTCCTAACCCATCTTTGTATACCCAGCTCCTGAGCGGAGCCTCTCACACAGCAGGTGCACAGTGTCTGTGAGTGAATACCCACTGCCCCCGGGCACCTGTCTGAGAAAACCATATTAATACTCCAGCAAGCCTCATAAGCACGTATTATTATGTGTAGACAGGGACTTGCCTGGAGCCCCACAGGGAACAAGTGACAGCCCAGGACCATAGCCAAGCCCACCCTGCACCAACTCAAAGACTGAAGGCCAAAGCTAGTCCGCACTGTGACCTAAAGAGTGAATCCTCAGCTCACTGGAGACGGCAAACCCCCCAAGAAAACATACCCCCGGGATGCTGCTGTGATACAACTTAAAATGATAAACTTAAGAGAGATGAGCAGTTAATCACCACAGAGAGATGCCAGGAGACTCCAGACAGAGTAAACAAGGTGGGTACCGTTTGTCCTGGGAAGCAGAGGTAGGAGATTCCAAATTGTTGCTGAAGATCCGAAGAATTCCAAACCCACATGACAGTGTCTGGAGGGTCCCATCCCGTTTCTTGCCTTCGGCGACCACTTCTACCACAGCCACAATAGTAGGGTGGTTTAAGGATGTGTGAAAATACAGGGGCTGCAAGACAGAAGCGATGGAGAGCTGAGACGGAGTCAGTGAGGGGCGGACACACGGGAGATGACAGGGCACCTCCCATGCCCAGAGCCCGTCTTCACCCGCAGGCCACAAGCATCGGGACTCTGTGTCGATGCCCTTCCAGGTGCAAGGGAAAGAAGCACGCTAAAGTAACTCACTCTGTGCTGAGAGTGGGAGTCGGAGCCTTTCGTTCCAGAGCACCCGACATCCAGGACACTAGATAATTTGCTTCTGCCCCGGGAACTTGCTATGCCATAGGAGTTCCACAAAAAAAAAAAAAAAAAGACCCCAAGTCCTCTGGAGCAGAAAGGGGCTGGAATGGTATGCACACCACCTCCAGGGGTGGCTGACATCAGGCAGGAACATAGTTAGATCAGCCCGAGACGTGACAAGTCCCCCACAACAAACACAAGCACACTCCATGCGTCACCTCACACGCAACCCAGATGCCTCAATCACAAAGTGCGGGTCCTCACCCGAACCCCGATCTATGTGCGGCTGCCATCAAGTTCCGTCTCAGCTCACTGTTTAAACTAAGAATAAAACTTCAATTTCTTTAGCTCGTATTCTCCCCAGTTCAGAGCCCGACTTACGGCACTTTATGCCAAAAATCGCCTTAAGATCATTTTATTAACAGATCTCTTGGGATCTAAGCCAGGTAGATGATATTCAAATGGATCTAAAGGTTTTCCGGTTCTGACCTTTCAGTTCCCCAGACCTCTGGCTCTGCCTTTCTGCCAGTCCCCAGGGGTGGACGGATCCAGGTCCAGAGGTATCAAGCGTGCTCCACCCAAGAAGGAAAGAACCTTCACTCTGCTGCTTCTTGTCTGTCCATTAAATAAATTCAGTGCAGTTGTGTTTATTTGAAATGATTGCATGTATAACTGTAGAAGACACAGGAAACAGAAGGGGCCACTGGTGGGGGGGTTTCCTCGTCTGCAGGGAATTTGTGCCAGAGGCGCTCAGAAGTGGCTGAGCTTGGGTGAGACTCAGAGCGCCCTGAGAGCCCAACACCCAAGCCGGGGGTCAAAGAACAAAGAGAGGTTAGGCAGGCCGAGGCTGGTCTCCCAGCGTGATTTAAACTTGGAGTAATCCTCCTGTTAATGAGTCATTATCATGGTGTCACTGAGAAAACACAGACTGTCAGCCCAGGATAACAGAGAGACACATTAAAACATCAGCCGCGAGATATAAATCGTTATTCTATTATCTTTTATTGCAAAATGATGAAATAATAACCGCTTACAGCTGACAGGTGATTGGACTAAGAGAGAATTATGTTTCTGTTTCCAAGACTCAGAACTGTTTTTGAAAAGTCCCACTAAAGTCGAATTGGTCACCATCTCACCTTTCAGATTTACACCTGTGTGTATCAGTTGTATGAACACTACCTACAGTTTCTTTTGCAATAAAACAAGCATTTGAAACTCTAATATGGCAACAATACCCCCAACCCCAGGGGTATTTTAGGTGATCCCTAAAAGTCACCTGGAAATTACTCCACCTAAAGGCAATGGGACCAGCAGTCCCAAGGGCAAATCTGTGGTTATGCCACTTCCTTTTGTTTCCTGCCAAAACCAATTATTTTGAAATCAAAATACCACCACTAACAGTAACAATAACAGAGCCCTCTGGCTTTCTGTTTCACAATCTACAGACCCCATCGTCAGTCAGAGGAGTCAGTGGTGGGAAGCACAGTGCATGTTAAAAGTCCCGACAGTCGTAACTGCATCGGCAGCGAGTGACAAGGAGGTGTGCTCTTTTCCAATAATCATTTACCACTCGCAGTGTGGGAACAGTGCGATGCTAAAGAATCTATAAAGAACCTGGAAAACACAACCCAGCCTTCAAGAAGTTCAAGGTTCATAAAAATTAATTAATTAATTAATTAAAACAAAAAAGAAGAAGTTCAAGGTTCAAAGGCCTAACAGAGGACATACTTAAGCGGGTATGAAAATGCAAATCCCACTCCACAGTGGACTCTTGTGAGGTTCTGTGGGAGCCGAAAGCCTTGCAGATACAAAAAAACACAAACAGAACAGCACCCTGCCATGCCCTGGCCTTCCTCACAAAGTCACATTCAATCTAATCACCGGTACCTGGCCACCCACTTCCTACCTTACTGGCACAAAAGTGGGCTCAGCCAAAATTCCAGACAGCACTCAATGTAGTAATACCTGTAAACAAGCCCTCAGTCCAGGCAAGTTTAATTAACACCAAGGCCATACATTTCAGAGATGTATTCTCTGCATCAACTGAGCCTGCATGATTAAAAGGTGAAGTCAAGCCCATCAAATTACCTGCAGAGGAAGGGAGAGAGAGGAGACGCCCTCAGTCACCTCTACATCACATCTCACCCACCCACACTGGGCCAGCTTCCTCCTGGGCAGGGTAAACAGATTAATAAATCACTTAAATGCCTTGGTCTTAATGCTTTATCTTCAAAACATGGACACCATTTTGCCTCAAGGCCAAGTTTCCATTCTTCACTCGCAGTGACAGAATCAGAACTGGGCCTCTGATGACATGTCTATAGGAAAAGGCTGCAGCCAGAGGCTCCCAGCTGTACAGCTGCTCTCGTCGGGCACCTACGGGACATGGGGCTCCCCACTTGACACTGGGTGACAGGTCCAGGGAAGAACTGAGCAGAAACTGAACTAGGACTTCCCAAAGAAGTCTGTTACAATACATCGTTAATACGTATCTTCGGGAAGGCAAACAATTCACAGATACTTGATACAGTTTCTACCTCACAGTGCACTCTCCAACGAAGACAGTGACAGGGTGAAGTCCCCCACTATCCACAGCAAAAGTCACAACGATAGGGACGGGGACAGCCCCAGACCTGAGAATTACCTGGCCTAAAATGTCGGTAGTGCCACAGCTGAAAGGCCCTTCTCTGAAGTTATGATGCCAACATTAACCTTGGCTGAGAGGATTACACACCACCTTACCCACCTTTGTACATGCAGCTCCTGAGCGGGGACTGGCACACAGCAGGTGCACACAGCGGCTGCTGGGTGAATCCCTACCACCCCCAGCACCTATCTGGGAAAACCATATTACTTAATACTCAAGAGACCCTTATGAGACAATTATTATTATGATCCCTCCTGTGCAGATGAATGAATTCAGTGTCAAAGAGTTTAGTAACTTTCCTGGAGCCCCACAGGGAGAAAGTGACAGGCCAGGACGGGAGCCATGCCAACCAAGGCTCATGGCCAGAGCCCATCTTCCAGCCTAAAGAACAAGTCCTCGGCTTATTTAGAAAAGTCACCTGAGCCAATTATAACACAAGGAAAGAAATATCCCACACTGATGTCATGAAAACACGACATCATAACTGGTCAAGTTACAGCTTTCCATCGTCCCCAAAGGACTGGCATCTCAGTCTCTGTACGATACTGGAGACATGTCAAAGGGGAGTAATTTCTCCTTCTAGAACCCAGTTTCTTCCATCCCCCCATCTCAGGTTCCAAGCCCTAGGTTTCCACCCCCCTGCGTGGAAAGGCTCTCAGACATGAAGCCGCTTCCCGGTTTTGCTGTGACTATTTACCTTCAGGACCTGCCCTCGCTCCACTGAGCGAAGAACACAGGAGAGGCAGAAGCCTCCGCAGTGCGGGTGAACCGCACGCCCAGACCCAGCCGATCCAGTGGTTCGGAAGGGCTTCGCCTGGATTCACCGATACTCCCCGACAGCATCCACTTTAAGGGGGAAAGTGCATCGCTCTCGTTCCTCTGACAAATAGAGCCCTTCAAAAGTCGCTTTCTCGTTGCTCTGGTTACAGGGGGGAAAGCAGCCCCATCACCTGTGTCACTCAGGGAGGGTGGGTGACTGACCCTAGTATTTTAGCACATTTGGGGCTGATGCACCCTGAGAGGAGAGATGCATTTGCTTTGTGGTCAGGCTGCCTGTCAGAAAGCACCCAGCCTCCCGCCCAGTCGCTCTCTGTTCTGCAAATACAGAAGGAAAAATAAGCATGTCGCCAAATTGGGGCCATAGAGAGTTAAGGAAAAAATCTGAGGAAGAATTACATCCATCTCAAAAAGGGAATGGAGAAACCCGCACTGTGTGTCAGCCTCCAGGATTATTTTTTTATAGACCCCTTTTTAGAGGGTCAATGAATCAACTGTCTCAGAGGAAAAGAAAACAATTCCTCTCACCAGAGAACACAGATGCTGAGCTCAGAGCCGAGAGGACGGAGGGCTGCCCTCCAGAGCGCACGCGTGGATGCGGGGTCTGCGTAAGTGAGGGCTGCCCTGCTCCAGAGCACACGTGGACACGGGGCCTACTGGACAGCCGCGGGGCCCCCAACACGGTGCTGAATCAGACCCCCACCACACTGACAGGTAAAACCAGAAAAACATAAGCAATTAGTAAAACCAGAAAAGATCTTTGCCAAATCTCAGCATCACCTCTAAAAAGCCCAAATGGTGTTTTTTGCATCTCTACCTCCCCAGGTGTGTAGGGACAGCAATCAGCAGGTGTGACGTGGTCACACCTGCACCGTGCGGCTCACGGATGCGTGTGCCGTGCATGAGAGCACTCTGCACTCCAGCCACACACGACCATACACATGTGCACACACATGCGGCAAGGGGAATTCTCTTAACTAAACTTGAACAAAACCTACTTCTGTGATCGGGATGTCAAGAAGACAAGAGGAGAAAGCTCAGAATGGGAGGGGCTGCAGACTGGCTGATGGTTCAGGCTCGTTCCCGGGGCACCACTGGCCCCTGCTGCCCGCACTAGGCATCGCAGCTGGAGAAGCAGGTTCCCCGGGCCACCTAGGGCTTTAGCATCACTCTCAAAACTTCGGTAGCTACAAGGCTGATGGGTGCGGATTTTTCTGGAAGCTTTAAGGACTGTACTCCTCACCTCTGGCCTCAATGGAACACACACCCAGACAGCCAAGGCTGAGCTGAGCAGCTCTGACAGACGGTCATCGTTGGAGCCACCAGTATATGCATTCCAGGCTCAGAAAAATGGACACATCTTAGCTTTCCTGAGATCTGAATCCTGAACTGCAAGGGCTCCAGGACGCACAGCTGCCAGGCTGCAGAGAAACCTGACACGCCACTCAATTTCTGCAGCACTAGAAGCCTCTCGGCAGCAGGAACTTAAAGCCTGGCTGACAGAAGGAGAAGCACCAGCTCTGAAGACTGTCTGGGGACGGCACCCCGTACCCTGCAGGGACCAGCAATGTGCAGCCCAGAGAGTCAAGTGATGGAAGGCTCTGACCTGGAGGCCACCAGCTACTGGGCTGTGATTACCGATGGTGAGTGCAGGACAGACACCTGTGGGAGGAACCCCTCCCCAATGGGAAAGCTCAAGTCAGGGCGGACTCGCTGTGGAATGTCAGTGCCTGCAAAGCGTCACTGAGCTGATTTCAGAGCACAATCCCCTCCTCCCGTATTCCCTGGCATACTTCCAAAACAGAAATGTGTAGCTCCCCAGGATCAGGAGGCCACAGAGCAATGGAGGTTGTGCACTCAGACCCAGCAGGAGCAGCCGCTTGGGCCCCACTCACCCCTCACAGCCTGCAGGAGCCCTTCCATGTCCACGTACCTCAGGTTCCTCCTCTTTAAAATGAAGACGTAGGAACACTGGCCTTGGCCAAGCACAGTGGCTCCCACCTGTAACCCTAGACTGGAGGAGGCCTTGGCGGGTGGTCTCTACTAAAAAGAGAAAAACTAGCCAGGTGCGCGTGGCTCAGTGAGTAGGGCGCCGGCCCCATATACCGAGAGTGGCAGGTTTGAACCCGGCCCCGGCCAAACTGCAACAAAAAATAGCCGGGCATTGTGGCGGGCGCCTGAAATCCCAGCTACTTGGGAGGCTGAGGCAGGATAATCACCTAAGCCCAAGAGCTAGATGTGGCTGTGAGCTGTGTGACACCACTGCACTCTACCAAGGGCAACAAAGTCTCTAAAGAAAAAAGAGAGAAAAAACTAGCCAGGTGTTGTGGTGGGAGCTTGTAGTCTCAGCCACTCGGGAGGCTGAGGAAAGAGGATCTATGGAGCCCAAGAGCTCACTGGGCTCCCTTTGGCCATGTGCTATACACACGACAAAGATAACATCACACAAAGCCCCAACCTGAGATGGCTGTGCCAAAGGCAGCTGAGGCCCTACCCCAGGCCCGGCGATCTGCCTCACCACCGTCCACAAAAACCACAAGGAACCGCTTCTTACAGTGACAAAGGCACATGGTAATTTATTATCTGTCCTGAAGCAGCTGCAGAGGTTGCCCAGGGTCACCTGCACAATTTACAACGTGGAATCTTCTCTCCCACACGGATGGCCAGAGAGACCTTTAAGAGGTATTTGCATAAGCTGTTTGACAACCTTAATGTCGGACACATTTTAGTTTCCTTGACATGCACTTTACCAGGCTTTGTTTAATCTTCCTGGCCTTCAGGGGCATCACCTCCCCCCTAACCATGTGAAGTAAGGTAACAGAATAGACCACGCCAAGACACACAATCCTAACACATGACGGCCACAGAGGGAAGCAGCATGTTTGCAGCCAGCCTGAGGCAGTGGCACCGACTATGCCCAGGGCGGTCCCCAGCATGCTACCCAGAGTAACGTCTCAAGGATGGCCACTGTCACTACCACCACTATTCAGTGCACAAACTGCCGCAACACCAGGTCCTGGGGCCTCACTCTCTATACTCAAGAAAGAGAAAGTCACAACAGCCTATGTCTCCTCAAACACCTCTGTTATCTGCAGACCTGCTGTGTCCAGCTGTGGCCCCACTCCGGTTCAGCTAGGCCTGGGAACAACCCCATGACATCCTGGCTCTTAAAGTAAAATCCCAGCATCCCTGGCCCTACCGGACCCAGCCACCTGCCAATCGCACCCACTGCCATGCCAGCCCCTGACCCCGGCCAGCTGCCTTTGCTCTGCGTCAAGCATCCTCATTCCTGCCTGTCATGGGGCTGCTTCTTTCTCATCCCGCAGGTCTCAGCTCAAACGGAAGCTTTGCAGAGAAGTCTTCTTCATCACCCTGCCTACACAGCTCTCCACAGCCATCCTTTCTAAAAACACCACAAAGTGCAATTATTTTGTCACCTGCTCAGTATGTCACCCACCTGTGAGGTGAGTACCACTGACACCCTGGCACCCTGCTCCATGGCCAGCAGAGAGCAGGTACTGGAAACACACCTGTGGAATTGGTACAAGTGCACAGAGACAGAGACACCTGTCTGTGGGTGACAGCTGTAGAGCTACCTGAGCAAAGCACAGCACTTAACCAGCGCCGGTCCACTTCCTCGTCTGGAGACAGGCGCAGGAGGTGAGTCCAGGGTCTGCCCCTTCTACCTGGTCACTTTACTAACTCTCAATTTCCCCATCAGAAAGAAAGAAAAAGGAAGGGAGTAGGGAAAGAAAAGGGGAAGAAAGGAGGGGGAGGGAGAGAAGAGGAGAGGAAAAGAGAGGAGGGAAGGGAAGGGGAAGGGAAAGGAGGGGAGAGAAGGGGAGAGAGGAAGGAAGGGAAGGGAGAGGAGGGGAGAGGAAGAGAGAGGACGGGAGGGGAGAGGAGGGGAGAGGAGGGGAGACGAGTCGAGAGCAAGGACGGGAACTGGAGCGGAGAGGAAGGGAAGAGAAAGTAGCGCCGCAGAGGGGAGAGGAAGGGAGGGGCGAG
>CAUYON010124536.1:0-24529 GCA_963573935.1 Arctocebus calabarensis
CCCGCCAAGCAACAATGACGGCTGCAACCAAAAAATGGCTGGGCATTGTGGCGGGCGCCTACAGTCCCAGCTACTTGGGAGGCGGAGGCAGGAGACTCGCTTGAGCCCAGGAACTGGAGGTTGCTGTGAGCTGTGATGCCAAAGCACTCTATCCAGGGTGGCAGCTTGAGGCTCTGTCTCCAAAAAAAAAAAAAAAGAAAGAAAGAAAAACCACATGGCCATAAATACGGGACCAATAAAACCGCAGCAAGATAAACGAAAAGAAGAACATCAAAGACTTCACATGGGTGCGTATGGGAGCTCACACCTATAATCCCAACACTCTGGGAAGTCAAGGTGGGAGGATCAATTGAGCCCAGGAGTTAAGAGACCAACATAGGCAACAAAAGGAGGCATCCTCCATCACTACAAAAAAAATTTAAAAGATTATCGAGGCATGGTGGGGTATGCCTGTGATCTGTGTACTCACGAGGTGGAGACAGGAGGATCACTTAAGCCCAGAAAAACAAAAGAATTCACAGTAACTATGTACACAGTTTTGAAGAACAGGATTGTATTGACTACTTTTCATTTTTTCTAGAATTAGCACTCCTTTAATCAGAATTCCTTAAAAGACAAAGTAAAACAGAATCCAGAGATGAAAAAAACAGTAATATGTAAAAAGTGTCATCAACAATTGAAGAAGTATTGAATGCCAGACTAAATGGTCTTAATTTGTTTTGCACAGTGCTACTGGGAGCCAGCATAGGGCCTGGCATGTAAAACAATAGCTACAACAACAACAACAAAAGAAACCACTGAGTGGGCACTTACTCAAGACAAGAAAGACTTGGGAGATAAAAGAGTGAAAAGACAGGCCCTAGTCCTCATGAAGTTTATATATTCTGTGTTAGTGGTTGTTAGGCACTAAACAAGCATATAACTGAACTTTCTTTTTAAGTACAAGTTTTACTTAAGAGAAATTAAAAGGACTGATAAGTCAAGGGGCCAAGAGTCCAAAGTGAGAGGCAGTAAAGTGCTTCCCTAATTAAATGACGAGATTCTTAGGAAGAATGAGAGATTTCTACTATTTATTTCGTTGAAGCGGCAGAAGCCAGACAGAGAAAATAGGAGTGAAATCCCTGCAGTAAGAAGGAACACAGCACATCTCAGGAAAAGAAATAAAAACAAGACCAGAAAAATACATAGCTTTAAAACATTAAGAGCCCAAACTTCTGTTCATGTTGACTATACTGATTTTTACCAAAGTAGAAATTTGAAGATAATGGAAATTTAATAATGATTATAAACTCAGTAAGTATTTTAAAGAGCACAATTTGATGAAAATAACCATTTTTCTAAAATCAATATAACGAGAAGAGTGACAGTGTTTTACCAATTTAAAATTCTCTTTAAAGTCTGGTTTATGTGGCTCGGGCTAAAGTGCCAGCCATGTAAACCTGAGCTGGTGGGTTCAAATCCAGCCCAGGCCCAGCAAACAACAATGACGGCTGCAACCAAAAAAAAAAAAAAAAATGGCCGGACGTTGTGGCAGGCGCCTGTAGTCCCAGCTACTTAGGGAGGCAGAGGCAAGAGACTCACTTGAGCCCAGGAATTGGAGGTTGCTGTGAGCTATGATGCCACAGCACTCTACCCAGGGCAACAGCTTGAGGCTCTGTCTCAAAAAAAAAAAAAAAATCTGTGTTTATGAAAGGACAGCTCAATTTTCCTATCTTCCTCTGCATTCACTGTGTTGCAATATGCTGTTGTGGGAGAAGCATGTGAAAAAAATCTGATCCAACACAAATATGTAGTTGGAAAGAAAGGTGTTAATAGCCTTGCATATTCAAAAACTTGACAAGTGGGAGTTAACTAAAGATTAGTTACAATATGGTATCTGAAATCTTATCAATGAACTTCTCAAACTCTTATTATATTAAGTTCATATCTTGTACTTTCAAGGAATATTTTTGAACTATCATGCATTGATCATTTGGAAAATACTGACTTATCACTGTACCCAATTGTTAACACTTTTTATTACACAATATCAGAAAATGACACTCATTCGTATCATCACATCCCAAAGTATCTTTACATAGTGGGGAATTATCAAGCTCACTATGGAGGATACAAGTTCTCCAAAATTCTAATAGCAAAAGATAAGGTGGCAAGGGAAAAGCCAAACTCATATAAAAATCACAGGATTTTATATGGCACAGTAGAGACTTAGAACTTTAGAGTAACGGGAAGACATGAAAAGTATTGTAAGGAAAGAGGTAAAAAGTGATTGTTTGCATTCAAAAAAATATCATGGTCACTGCAATACGGAGAATGTACTAAAGTGAGGCAAAGAAACATGAAGAAAGACCAGTTTGAAACTGTTACTGCAGTCCAAGTTCAAAATGACTGTGGCTTGGGTTATAGACCTGCACTCATGGGAAATAATGTAATGAACAGACGTGAAATTACAGTTGGTACCTTTGTATTTGGTTGGATTCATGGATCCTCTGCAACCATGGATTCAACTAAACACAAACTGAAAATATTCAGGGGAAAAAAAGGTTCCTTTCATCTGTACTAAATATGTACAGACTTCCTTCCTTGTCATTATCTAAGTAAGAGCATAACAACTATTTACCAAGCATTCACATTGTATTATGTAGTATAAGTAACCTAGAGATGATTTAAAGTATACAGGAGAATATATGCAAATACTACACCACATCATTTTTATGTAAGGGACTTGAGCATCCACAGATTTTGGTATTTGGGGAGGATTCCTGGAACCAATCACCCACAGACAGCAAGGAACAACTACATATACACTGGTAGGAAAACAGGTGGGATCTGGTGATAGCCTCAATGTGAAGAGACACACATATCAAGGATGACATTCAAATTTCTGTCTTGTGCCATTAGTATCATTAACTGAAAAAAGAAATGCTGCAGGAGGACTAATGACAAGTACTAAGACAATGAGACATTCCCACAGAGACATACCATGATTTCTAAGTCCCTTCTAAGACTTTTTTACTGAGCATTAGTAAACATGACTGCCTTGAAGTTTGGCGTGATACTTGTGGTCTTTTCCTTACACGTTCACCCAAAAGAATCTCATTCTGTCTGGCTTACTATATTCTGAAGATATCTGTACCTCTACTTCTAGTTACTCCTCCCAGTTCCAACTATAAATTGCAATGGCTAATTAATGTGCCACTTAAAGAAGAGAGAAGATGGGGGCTGCACCTGTGGCTCAGTGAGTAGGGCGCCAGACACATATACCAAGGGTGGTGGGTTCAAACCTGGCTTCAGCCAAATGCAACAACAACAAAAAAATAGCCAGGCATTATGGCAGGCACCTGTAGTCCCAGCCACTCGGGAGGCTGAGGCAAGAGAATCGCCTAAGCCCAAGAGCTGGAGGTTGCTGTGAGTTGTAATGCCATGGCACTCTACTGAGGGCAACAAAGTGAGACTTTGTTTCTTAAAAAAAAAAAAGAGAAGGAGAAGAGAGAGGATGGTGAGATGGGCACAAACTAATCAGAGCCCACATCATTAAATAGAGAGATGACACATATGTTCAAGACAGCATAAGTCATTAAAAAGCAAGAGTTAACAAATATTAAAGAATGTGTGGCAAACAAGTCTAAATACCTAAACATCTCGTTAACAAGGGTAACATAAGAGGGCAGGAAGAGCGGAGCATTTTACATTTTATTTATATTTCTGCATTTGGTTTTTCTATGTTCCTTTCTTTACAACTTACGATTCACTTTAAAATGAATAAAACTGAGATTAACTTCCAAAATTTGCTTACATTTTTAAAGTAGTAATTATCTTAACATGCTTGCAAATAAATTTTCTAACATTTTCCTTTATTAGCAATATTTCCAATAAGTGCAATTACATGGAAGAAAATTTTTTAAAGGATCTTTGCTTTATCTAACAAAAATAAACATCAAATTTTAGCCCTGAAAATATTCTACAAATAATTTTATACACGTACTCCTAAAAGCACCGTCTTCAGGAGGTATTAGATACACGCAATGTTAATAGTGTAACAGCTTACCTCAGGAGGAAACTATTAGAATAAGTATATATCAATTTTATATTTTAAAATATGAAATGAAGTTCTTTAACTTTATAGAGATAACAAAGGTATAGCAAATAAAAGTAAAAAGGCTACAACGAATAAGTCAATTTTAAATAGTCTTTTATGAGCATTAAAACTGCACTAAGATACAACGTAAAACAAATTCACAATGCTTTCAAAGATTAATGTAGTTGGGTTTTCTCAGGGTGAAAGGGGAAGTAAGAAATTAAGGTAAATGATTTAATGATTCACAGATGTTAAAAGTTAAGTTCTCAAGAATTTTAGTTCTTTAAAGACAAAATATTGTTACTAGTTTAAAATTTAAATCCAAGATGTAACATTCAGAAATTCCTTTAACAAAAGAAGCAACTACCTGAAAGGACGTCTGATAAATCAATTTCATCTGACTGAACACCAATGCTACTGTTATATACATTTTTACAAGAAGAGCCATTCATTTCCAAATCAAAGAGGACTGGATCAAATGGTGAGCTATACAATCCATATCTGAAAAATAAAATAAGGTATTAACAATTTTCCTGTCAGCTGCCTAATTAGTAAATTACATATTTACTTCACTTTAAAAGCAATTTGACTAACAGGGCAGGAAGGGACTAACCAGATTTAAACCATCAAATTCAGTGAATTTCAACTATGTCCCTGCAATCTATACTCTAAAAGACACTGCCCAGAGACTCACAAGTGCTGAGTTCAGTGAGCTGGCAGCTAATGTTCCTGCACAATGAAGCAAGGAAGAAACGATCAGGTATCCTCTCTTCCCTTAATCACTACAATGACACAGGGACTTGGAGTAAAATCTATCAAAATAAAAATGTGTAATCTAAAAGTTTAGAAAAAGCAGTGCTCTAGGTAAAGGAATGGCTTACTTCAAATGTTGATGAACAAGCAAAAACTCAACTCTACCCTTTTACTATTTCTTAATTCATCGTATAAAAGTTTGGGAAACAAAAAACAAATGGAGAAACACAAGCTAAGGGCCACAGATAATTTATACAATTTTACCTATAAAGCTATAACAAAAAAAAAAAATCACATTCAATTCTCCCATTAGCAAGGAATACTACTGTTAAGTAGTAAATGTAATTAATTAGTTCTCTCAATAATTAGCTTCAGAACTTCTCAAACTGTTAAAGGGAATAATTTCAGAAAAAAACTAGGGAAAGGAAAACCCCAGACTAATACTTTGGAAAAGGTAAAGCATAAAGTAAATACTTTTGCAAGAAAAAGTGTTACCAACATATATGTTCAATAATAGTTTTGTGCAAAGGTGGTAACATATCCAGAAGGGCCCATTATTAGTCACTGCATATACTAAAATACCTTGTTTGAAGTAAAGCCTCCAATGGTGTTAGCCTGTCCTGTAACTGTCTCGACACAGCAGTAAGCAAAGATGCACAAGCTGTACTGCACCCAGCTAAATCTTCATCTTTAACATAATTCAGTAAGACAAAATACCAATAGACAGAACCTGGAAATGACAAAAATAAATGGGTTTTTCTTCCTCCTTTTTCTCTAACAAGGAGAACTTAACATTACATATTTATCAGAGTAACTCCTTTTGCTAGAAAGAGATCTCCTTTTTCCATGAAGAAAATCTTTAAAGGCAACTTACAAAAAAGGACCAAGTCCTTCTAGGGATCACAGAGAACAATGACACTGACAATATAATCCATACCCTGAGGCACAGTCTAGCACTAAGAATTTCAAATATGTCTTTTGAGAGACTTATCAAGTCAACATAGGCATTAACTGTAAAATAATGTAAGATGACTCTGAGGGACATTTTAGAATAGCTGAAAAAGTAAAGAGATTACTGGTCATTCAAGTTTTCCTGCAATGTTGTTTCTCTGTAATAAAATTTTCAAAAACAATGGATATCAATGAGCTTCAAATAGCACACTGTGTGCAACACAGGTATATGGCCACCAAGTGAACGTAATACAGTTGTTCTATACTGCCAGTTGGATATACACCAATATGGCTTAAAAGAGGATCACTTCCATCTCATATGGTTCAGTGAAAAAATAAAATTGTAGCATCTCATAAGGCTCAGTGAAAGAAATAAAATGAAAAAAGATGATCATGATGGTATATTTGAAGTGCCCCATAATTTCCAATCTTTATAACAATCCTCAAGAAACTGTTTTACACATGAGATTACCACAGTGAGCGCCTGAGTCTGAAACATTCTACTCTATTTAACAGTCAGCAGTGTTAGTCAAAATATGATCAAGTAAATATAGACTGACTAGCTAAATTAAGATGACATAATAGTCATTGGCCAAGTAACTGACCAAGTATTTTTTCTAGTTTACCACAAAGACCAAATCCTTATGAAATTGAGGTAATTTATTAAATGAGTTGGTTATTTATAAAACAGGAGATTGTGAGAAAGGTCTACAAAAAACATTAAGCCTAAAGACCAAATAAGTCCCGGAGTGCTAGGATTACAGGCATGAGCCACTGGCTAGGTATTTTTAAATACACAATAAATAGTCAGCTACAGTTACCCTACTGTGCTACTGAACATCAGAACTTATTACTTTTACCTAATCATAAGGTTGTACTCATTCATCTAGCCCTCTTCATCCCTTTTGCGCCGCTTCCCAGCCTCTCTGGTAACAATCATTCTACTTTCTATCTCAAACTAAATTCATTTTTGAAAGGTATTCCAAAGAGTTTTAAAGGGTTGAAAAAACCACCGGACTCTTTGAGGAAACTCCACAGTTTTCCAGGGCTCCTGCCAATCTTATTATAACATATCCCTGTGCAGTGACACCTGGGCCTTTTCACTTATTTATGTGGTCTCCTGGCACTCGCTGGCATTTTAGTTTGTGATGTCTGATCTACAGTCAACAAAGAACCAAACAATTCAACTCAATAATTTTAATAAAATACAGAAAAATGTATGGACTGAAATGACCTGGTATTTACTTAACTAGCCCACTGAACATTCCCTAGAAATATTACTGAACAGAGAGAACATGTCTACCCAACCGCAAGTTTATCAACTTCTTTGAAAACTACAAGGTATAGGGGAAAAAGGAATAACAGAGAAAAATTATATTACATTAAAATACTAGGTAGACATGTGAGATATTGCCTATGACAGCTATGTGTGATTAAACTAATTTTACATACATACCACCAGTTGCTGCTGCAGGTAAAAATGACATATTATCAAGTAAGGCCTTCAACAGAACAGATCCAAATCCTGGCTGGTATGGGTCACACTTGCCATTACTGAAAACATTTTAAAAGAAAATTTCAGAGACATTTCTCAAGATCTACATTCAACCCTAAACCTGCTGTAGCACTTAAAATCTTAAAAATGTATTCATAATGATTAGGAAAATCTGTCCTAAAGCCCTATAGGCATACCAAAAGAGAGAAGGACATGATCAGACTAAGGGTCCTTCTAACTATTTTCTTAAGCATTAAACCATTGTCTTTACTAAAAGGGCTAACAAGCAGGTACAACCACTCCTGACCATTAGCTAATCTTAAACACTTCCTAAATACAACAGGAAGTAGGAAACCCTATCCACAGTTTCAGTTACCTAAGGTCAAATGTGGGCCAAAAACAAGTATAGTACAATAAGATTATTTTAACAGGTATATAGCACTCATGTAACTTTTATTATGTTATATTGTTACGGTTGCTCTATTATTTAGTTATTTTTGATCTCTCACTATGCCTAATTTATAAAGTGAACTTTGCCATGGGTGTGTTATGTTGAAGAAAAAACATGCATATATAGGGTTCAGTACTATCCACGGTTTCAGCCATCCACTGGGGGGTGGGGGAGCGTCTCTTGGAACATATCTGTGGGTAAGGGCATACTATGGCAGTTCAAGTTTCAGGGTTGAGAAAAAATGGTCTATACAATGGTACAAAAGACCAGGCAGGGTTAGGAGAAAAAAAAGACACCCAGGGAAAATGGGAGTGAAGTGTGTGTGTGTGTGTGTGTGTGTGTGTGTGTGTGTGTGTGTGTTGGGGGGGGGGCCACGCCTCACCAAGTTTTCTATAGTGCTACTAATGGGCAATAAAGTTGAGTAGACTTATTTTATCAATAGGCTTACTTAACTGACATTTAGGAACTATAAATTCTTGCTAAGAATCTCAATAAGCCTCATCAACTTTTAAAGTTCTCTGAAGTTATACATCTGTTCAGCTATAAATTATTCTACAGACACAGTATCACCCACTAAACTTCAGGCAAACCTACAAAGTATGTTTTCAACTTAAAAACACACCAACCTAATGCACAAGGCTAGAAATCGGGCACATTTATGGGCTATACTTCGTCCTGCCTCAAAGAAGCAAACACGTATGATGTCTGAAAGACATTTTCGTGTTTTTGAAAGTAGGCTCTCATTTCCTTCCTTTGAGCTGCAAAACAATAGCAGACATTTAGACTTTTCTTGAAATTTTATAATAACATCCAAAACGCAATCAATAATGATAAGGAAAATATTAATTATGAACCTTCCAGGTCCATTTGAATGCACTCCAGCTAACCAACAGAGAGTATCCAACACAAGGCTCTGGGCATGTTCTGTGATTTGACTGTCGTCTGCTTTTCTGCAAAGAGTATTAAGAAGCTTCTCATGAAAATCTGAAAACTGTAACATGGCACATCGTTGCACTCTACAGAAAAAGAAAATAAAAACACATTATCAATCAAAATAGCACAATTAAACTAAGGCAATCAGAACCTGGTTGATCATGTCATGTTTCATTTTAAATCACTAATATCACAATTACATTTTCTAATTTTTAAAAATAATACATATGGAGTACTTTGTAGAAAATTTTAAAAGACATGGAGTTTACAATAATGTGGTGTAATTTAACAAAGAATAACTTCCCCCACTCCTTTTTTTAGGGGATGGAGTCTCACTATATTGTCCAGGCTGGACTGAAACTACAGGACCCAAGAGATCCTTGCACCTCAGCCTCAGCCTGAAACTACAAACACGTACCAACCACATTAAGCAGAGTATAATTTCAAATCACAGTTATTTCTTTCCTCACCTATTCATGGTAGATAAAGCAGTAGAGATGCCAAGAATAAACCAATGAAGAAGAAAGACAACTCATACCCTCATTGAGATTACAATTTCTTAAGAGAAATGGAAAGGAAAAAAAATTTTCAAGTAAAAGTTAGATTCTTAAATTTGTATGTGTGTTGGTATGATTTGTACTTTTATCAATGTAAGAGCAGGACAATGAAATGAGATTACCTCTCCTTAGAAACTGAGGTTTTCTTAAATCTCCGAATGGTAACCGAGACCTCTTGGAGTAAGTCACAGCCCCGAAGGTTTTCAGATTTACGTGTGCCACCGGTATTTTCATTCTTAGTATTAGATGATTTTTCCTAAATATACAAAAATAAATAAATGAATAAACAAACAAAAGTAAATTACTACTAAAGTTGTAAAATAATTGAATTATGACTATCAAAACATAAATCTCAAATTAAAATAACTTTTATCCTTATATTCAGTAAATGACTAGCTTTACCCAGAATTACAATATAGAAAAAAAGGCACAATCACTATTTTAAAGGCAATAACCCAGTGATTAAAGATTATAAATCCAAAGTCTTGTGTCTACTTCATAGCTCCACCATTTATAAACTATGAGATATGCCAACTCCCCAACTGCTAAAGTTCACTCACTTTCAATATAAACAAATGGAGTTAACAGCACCTGCTCTGCCCAACTCAGAATTAATTTGAGGATTAAATCAGAAAAAGTACACAGAAGTCCTTGAAAAACTGGAAGACCTATACAAATATAGGATGATTGGTGTTACAGATATTGCTGCTATTGTTGCTTATGAATAATGATGATAGAGAAACAAAACATGCAGAATTCAGGAAAATCCAAGGTCAGAAAATTATGAAGTGCTGCATGGTATACTGCTAGTTGTAGAATCATGAAGATTAAGAAGTATCTCTAAAATTACCCCCCAACTTCTCTTTCTGTATCCTCCCAAATTTATCCCCTCCACACACAAAAAAAGTTGTGAGTTACTACTAGGAGAGGCAACAGGAAAAAAACTCATACCTAAGGAAATAAGTATTATGGCCTAAAATAATAATAAAAGGAAGTATCTGCTAACAATTACTCCTTACTGAATATACTTTATAAAAGCTAAAGTTAATTCAAAACATCTTCTCCTTAATTACATTTTAAGTCACTGCAAACAAAAATTACAAACCAACCAAGTCTCGAGTAAAACATTGCAAAAGTGTGTCAAATCTGATTTACAATGTTTAAAACAGCATTATTACTGTTCAAAATGAAAATTTCATACCTTGCCTGCTGCAACTTTTGCCAAGAGTGAAGCAAGTGAGTAACCCTTGTTGCTCTGGTGTTTTAGGGATGGAAGTCTTACTACAGGGCGTATACCACCATTACATATCTCATCTGTTCCTCTTTCATTTACTGCCTTGACATGGATTAAAAACGAACGATATTTTCCTCCTGCCACACCTAGAGAAGTGGCAGAGGACAGGATAAATAAATTACAAAAAAAGTCAGCCGCTATTCATCATCATAAAGCAAGCTAAATAATTACCTCTACAAAAAGTATACCAGGCCAGAATGTTCAGGTTATATTGTTTGAGTACAATATGTTGGACAATCTTCATATGTTGGTGGAAAAAAACAAAGACCACAGGAGTTATATGAATATTGTAAGTTAGAAATATTTTATTAGTTTTTACAAACATTTGGCATGTTTTTCACCAATGACATTATTCATTTTCATGGTAGAAAGTCTGTTGAGTCTGTGAACTACTAAAAAATTACAGAAAAGAAGATACAATTGTCATTAAGGTACCATCCATACACAATTATGGTATCACTGTACCTATCCACCTAGTCTTAAGAATACATGAATGTGTATGCACACTTGGCATTAACAGGATTAACAGTGAAAATAGCACAGGCTTTGGACTCACCACCTGGGCCTCAATAATGGGTCTGCCATTTATTAGGCATGTGACAAATTAGGCATGGGGCTGAGCTTCTTCAAATGTAAATAAAATGAGAAAAATAGTACCTATCTCAGAGTTAACCAAAACACTATGTGTGTCTGGCACAAAGAAAAGCACTCAAATCATTATCACTTGTAGGTACTTTATTTTAACTAAATTGAGATCATAGTATAAAATCTACATGTAAAATATACTGTTAAAAACTCCCTCACATTGGGCAGTGCCTGTGGCTCACTGAGTAGGGCGGCGGCCCCATATACCGAAGGTGGCAGGTTCAAACCCAGCCTCAGCTGAACTGCAAAACAGAAAAATAGCCGGCGCTGTGGCAGGCGCCTGTAGTCCCAGCTACTCAGGAGGCTGAGGCAAGAGAATCGCCTAAGCCCAAGAGTTGGAGGTTGCTGTGAGACACCATGCCACTCTACTGAGGGTGATAAAGTGAGATTCCGTCTCTACAAAAAAAAAAAAAAAAAAAAAAAAAACAAATCACTCCCTCTAATTAATACAACTGCCAGCAAACCACCAGTCTATTCCTACCTTAGCAGGTATAACATTTTCTCATGACCGCAAATCCTACCTGTGCTGTTTTCCACTTATCTACCTGACCGTGCTAGCACGATATCATTACACTCTTCTTTTTGCTGTGCTATTCTGTGTTGTAGTCATCTGATGAGCCTCTCCCTCTAAATCTTGTTTCAAAATTGCTATGGCACATCTTACCCTTTTACTCTCTCATAAAAATTAAGCCATCATCTTTTCCAGTTCCGAAGATTTTTAAGGGGATATGATGGGGGGGGGGGGGTGGATCTTAGTAAATTCAAAGAAAATTAAAACCTTTACATTGTTAAGGTTTCTAGTTACACGCTATGTAATTCTATCTTCCATTTCATCAAAATCAACATTTTTTTCATATAAAAACTTAGGTTTCACGCTCTCACCAAATAAAACTGAAAAGCAATATGAGAAGAGATTTTATGAGTTTTTGTTCACACTGTACCCCAGAATGAAGCCTAACACATTATAAGTTCTCAACAACTTAATGAATGAATATGGTGAAGAAAGCACAATAAAAATTGCATGTACAAAGGTTGAGGACCCCTCATCTGAAAACTCAAAATGCCCACAATGTGAAACTCTATGAGTACCAACATGATGCTCAAACAAAATGTTCACTGGGGCATTCTAGATTCTGGATTTTTTTAATTAGGGATGCTAAACCAGTTATGTATACTGCAAACATTCTGAAATGTGAAAGAAATATGAAATGCGCAATCCTTCTGATCACAAACACTTCATGTAAAGAATACTAGACCTGGCTCGGCACCTGAGGGACAGTGGTTATGGTGCCATGGGTTCAAATCCAGCCCAGGCCACCTGAACCACAACAGTAGCAACAACAACAAAAAGTAGCCAGGTTTTGTATCGGGCACCTGTAGTCCCAGCTACTTGGTAGGCTGAGGCAAGAGAATCACATAGGCCCAAGAGTCTGAGGTTACTGTGAGCTTTGACGCCACAGCACTCTACAGAGGGCAACATAGTGGGACTCTGTCTCAACAACAAAAAAAAAAAAAAGGAGGAAGAAGAAGAACACTAGACCTGCACCACAGCTGCAGCTATGTAATGAGAGTATGGGGAAAACATTATAAAGGAAATGGACACAAATTTAAATAGTTATTATTCAGGTAGTCAGTTTTTTCTTGTCTGCTTACAAGGAAGAGCTCTATTATGTCACCCTATAATCATTTCTTCATGCTTTTCCAAAAAGCAACAAGACTCTCTGTGACACGAAAAGTAAGGTAAGATAACCATACAGTTATTATGACTGGAAATGACTTTAGCTAACAGGAAACTGATGGAATTTCTAATGAAAGTCCCAAACAAAAATATATATTTAAGATCAGTTTTCTTTTAAATCCCTTTTATAACTGTGGTATTGTTTATTCTGTTTTTATAAAATATATTACTTCACCTTTAACAAGTTTGGGGCTTGTTAACGTCAGCATCCCAGCATGCCCTGATAGATCAAGGCCACTAGCAAGCCACACTGGGCCACACAGAATGTCTTCTTTATGATCTTCTAAAAATGGACATAATCTAAGACCTAGAAAGAAAAATACACATTTTTCTTTTAAATCATTTTTTAATGTGATCTGTAGTTAGCAAATATCCATCCCATTTATACATAATATCACCATACAAACTACCATACTTAGAACATGTTGTAATAAGAACTGTCGTGCTAAGGAGCTATTATCAATTATCTGATATATTATCTTGCTTTCCATTCCCATATTATTTTACATTTCACCTTGATTTTCAAAAAATTTTTAAAACCATGATCTGATTTCAAATTCTAAGAAATTAAAACAAGAATGCAAGTATTAGCGCAGCTGTGTTCACAAAGATGAGCTGAAAGTTAAAGCGTATTGCCAAAGCAGAATTATAGGTTATTTTTTAATCATGTTCTCAAAACCAAGTTTTTGCAAGCCACAAGGAAATCTCTGCCCAACATGATGCCTTTGGATCACGCTCCTTGTACCGTGATGGACAACAGCTCTGCAGTTTAACTCACACTGTGACTCCTCTACATCCATGTGCTGCGTTTCTTCATTCATATCAATCAAGGACGGTTTCCCGTTTTGTTCCGCTTCAATGTTAAGAGCTGGAGACAAAGGAAAGGTGATCTGCCTATCTACTGCTGTTTCTAGAGGATAAAAATATTAGTAAACTTAATTTTACTTAGTATCAATAGTTTATGTGCCTAAAAATCTATAATTTTCTGTATCCTGGGGAATTGCTGTGACTTTAATCACAGGTGCTATAAAATGGCAGTCAGGAGAGGACGAAAATATGATTCAATTAATTGCTTGATGCATTCGACTCTCTTTTAATGGTAATCAGATTTCATGTGAAGAAATGATTTACTGGCAAATAAACTAAAAGTTCTTACCCTAGGCTACATATACAGTGTAAGCACTTGCAGAGTTTTATATACAGCAAAGGCTAAGTCCTAGACTCAATTCACAATCTATTATGACTGAAAAGAACACATACATACACACACACACATATATACACAAAACATACACACACTTATCCACTGGTACCTGTGGGGAACTAGTTTTAAGACCCCCAAGGATACCAAAATCCATGGATGTTCAAGTCCCTTATAACAGTGTAGTATTTGCACATAATATACACACATTCTCCAATAGTCTTTAAATAATGTCTGGATTATCCGTAATACCAAATACAATATAAACACTGTGTAAATAGTTGTTGTACCATATTGTTTTTTACTGTCATACTACTGTTTATTGATTTTTTTTCCTCAAATACTTACAATCTGTGATTAGTTGAACTGTCAGATGCAAAACCCATAGATACCAAGGACCAACTGTAACTATTTTTTTTTCTTTTTTTGGAGATAAAGTCTTGTTCTATTGTCCCAGGTAGAGTGCAGTAGCATCACTGCAATCTCAAACTCCTGGGCTAAGGTGATCCTCCCGCCTCAGCCTCTCAAGTAGCTGGGATTACAGGCACACACCAGCACCTGGCTAATTTTTCTTTCATAGTAGAAACAGGCTCTTGCTCTTGCTCAGGCTGGTCTCAAACGCCTATCAAGCAATGCTTGGCCTCCCAGAATGCTAGGATTACAGGCATGAGCCACCATACCTGGCCAATGTGCAATTTTGGACTCAGGAAATTTTTCGTATTTCAGTGTCTGAAACCCTGGTGTTTGTGTGCCATTTTATTTTACTTTATTTATTTATTTACTTATTTTTTGGAGACAGAGCCTCAAACTATCACCCTGGGTAGAGTGGCATCACAAGTCACAGCAACCTCCAACTCCTGGGCTCTAACGAGTCTCCTGCCTCCGCCTCCCAAGTAGCTGGGACTACAGGAGCCCACCACAAAGCCCGGCTATTTTTTGGTTGCAGCCATCATTGTTGTCTGGCAGGCCTGGACTGGATTCGAACCCACCAGCTCAGGTGTATGTGGCTGGCGCCTTAGCCACTTGAGCCACAGGCGCCAAGCCTTATGTGCCGCTTTACTCAGAAATTATCCCCAGCGTTTTAAACTAACCTATTAAAAAGAGAACACTAGAGAGGCAACATCTGCCTCTAACATTCAAAAGTGTACAATCTATTTTAGTAACTCAGTATCAAATTCTCTTTTGTAAGAAAGATAAAGAAAAATGGGTATATTTCCAGCATTACATGAAGGGTTGGTTTCACTAATTACCTTAAAAAACTGTGTAACTTCCATAACAGTTTCTCTTTACAATCAAGTTTTTCTTTTTACAATCAAGTTTCCTCTTAGGAAAAGAAATGCATGAAGTTGGTAATACTAAAAGCGAAGCTAATTCAAAAAGGAACTAATCCCACTTCCCCCAAAATATGATCATCGTATTACTTGAATTTATGCAACTCTGAACATTACTGGTTAACTGAAAAGCTCCAAAATGTTCTCTGGGTTGCTTTTCTAAATAAAATCACAAACCGTAAAGCAGGTAAATAGCAATGGGGCAGGAAAGGACATCAAACCCAGACAGTCAAGTTGAAAATTAGTATTTTCAAGAAACAACAAAAAATCTTCAAACATAAATTTTGATCTGTTCTTACCATTGACTTTCCCTAAGCCTGGAGCTTTATTTTTCAGCAGGGTCACTTGTATCTGTGGAATATTGGTGATATTTGAGTTCAAAACAAATTTGAAGTCCACATGTCCAACCATGCAAGCTTTAGGTAGTACTAATTCAAATACATGTTCATCCCAGCTATTGCTGTCAAATAAAGAGAAAAATGTTAATTAAAGCCAAAATATTTCTTCAGCCATAACCATATAATCATTAACAGCATCTTTCCTGCTTTTTGGTTTGCAGCTTCCAAGAAAATGTTTCTCAATGGGATCAAGAGAGAAGATAAGCAGCTCCCAATGGAGAAGGTTAAAATGCAGGGCAATGAATGTTTTTACTTTAGGAATCTACATATGCACTGAAACCTGTACATACTCTTGTTCCTCAAAGTGTGGGATTACTTTCAGATCCCCTGATCTCTACCCTAGATCTATGAGTGAAGTCCCAGAAGCTTCATTTTGAAACAAGAATTTCTTATATTTCTTTTATGTATTCATTCTTGGGTTGTAGGTTCTACATACATGTTAGAAAATGAAAATTCCCCAGACCAAACTCCTCTGCTAAATTTAAGGTTGATATCCAAATGTCTTCCAATATCTCAAACTTTTCATGACAAAAAAACAAACTTAAATCTAAACTGAACAGTTCATTTTTCTGTTGGCTCAACACAAAACCTTAGAGTCATCATTGACTCTTCACTCACACAGTATGTTTAATATATCAGCAAATTCCATTCTTCTACTTCCAAATTATATCCAGAATCTGACCGCCCTCTTCACTACTTCCATCCCAACACAGTAGTCCAACCTAACATCAGCCTTATACCTGGATTATCACAAGAGCAACCGAACTGGAATGCTTGCTTCTATCATTGCCTTCCACCACCACAACCACTGTAATTCTCAACACAGTAATCACAGTAATCCTTCTAAATAAACCATACCATGCTACTCCGTAATCAAAACCCTCCACAACACTTTTCCATTTCATATATCATAAAAGTACTTTGCTACATCCTACAAAAACACTCAGGATCTGGCTCCTAGCGATCTCTTTTGACCTCACCTTCTACCACTTGCCCCTAACACTTACTTGTACTTAAGAGTCTTTCTTTCCCTAAAACTCACCAAATATGTACTTCAGGGCATTTGTATTTATTCTTGCCTCTGAATGAGTATGACCATGGAGGCCTTTTTCAGGCCCCTTATATAAAAAATACTATGTATAGGGTGGTGCCTGTGGCTCAGTGAATAGGACACTGGCACCATATACCAAGGGTGGCAGGTTCAAACCCAGCCCCAGCCAAACTGCAACAAAAAAATAGCCAGGCGTTCTGGTGGGCACCAGCTACTTGGGAGGCTGAGACAAGAAAATAGCCTAAGCCCAAGAGCTGGAGGTTGCTGTAAGCTGTGATGCCACAGCTCTCTACCAAGGGTGATATAGGGAGACTCTGTCTGAAAAAAATACTATGTATATTTTTCTCTCTTTCTTTCACTTTCACACTTACACACAATTATGTGTCTAATGACCATACTCTATTGCCACACTCTAGTTTAATATTCTTCACAGCTTTTATGACCATACAGCAAATTATATATGTTTATTGTCTATAACCACTAGAGTGTAAATTCAAGAAAGGCCCTATTACTAAAGCCTATGAGACTGCCTACTTTTATAAAATAAGCATTTATGTATTTGCTAAAAAAACGTGTGGACTAAGTAATGAAACCAATTGCAATGGTAAACTACTCTCACTTCTTACAACTAATATAGCAATTTCCAAAATCAAGGTGACAAATGGATGGAACAAAGTTACTGACATACAAGAGTTAAGATAACAGTAAAAAACCTGGAAATTCCTTAAGTCTCTAACAAAAATATAATAAGAATTTAAATATAGTGGGGAAAAGTCAACCTGTCAGTCTGCAGTTTCCACGTTCTAGTATGCTGAGCAGCATCTCCATGGTGTTGCTGATGCAAATGTTGAGGATGCCTCCTTTGCTGCTGTTCTTGTTGAACTTCAACCCAGCATGGAGGAACAGTAGCTGAAAATCGTGGGGTCAAAGTCTCAAAGCGGGTTAACTCCACTAGAGATGTCAAGATTTCAAGGGTGAATGGCTGGTCCACCAATAACTCAACTCCTTAACATTAGTGGATTTAGTATTTGAAATGGATTTAAAAAAAAAGAAGAAGAAGAAGATGATGATAAAGTTTTAATTCATGTTGTTTGTCTATTAAATTGCAACACTTGTCAAATATCCTGAAAGTTAATAAAGTGGGCTCAGGTATCTATTCACAACTAAAGTAACTAGCACTGACTAAATAAAGGCACAGAATAAAATTCCATATTGATTATTTTAAATTACAGCAAGCACAGCACTATTGAAGAAACCCAAACTCAACCTGTTAGAAGAGATATTATACAGCTTTTGCTTTAAGTTAATAAGAGCAAGAAAAGTAGGGGTGCTAAAATGCAAACCAATTTAAATCAGATCAATAATTATCTTTATGGCCCAGCATGGTGATTCATGCCTGTAATTCTAGCACTTTGAGAGGCCAAGGAGGGAGGACTGCTTGAGCTCAGTAGTTCAAGGACTCTGTCTCCAAAAATAAACAACTTTAGACCTTGTTATTTAGAACACAAAGTGCTAGACATCAGCAAACACTTTTGAGACAGAGCCTCAAGCAGTCACCCTGGATAGAGTGCTGTGGTATCACAGCTCACAGCAACCTCCAATTCCTGGGCTCAAGCAAGTTTCCTGCCT
The DNA here is from genome assembly GCA_963573935.1 of Arctocebus calabarensis. Classification (NCBI taxonomy): domain Eukaryota; kingdom Metazoa; phylum Chordata; class Mammalia; order Primates; family Lorisidae; genus Arctocebus; species Arctocebus calabarensis. The sequence continues at coordinate 18,506 of CAUYON010124536.1, forward strand.
CCGCCTCCCAAGTAGCTGGGACTACAGGCACCCGCCACAACGCCCGGCCATTTTTTGGTTGCAGCCGTCATTGTTGTTTGGCGGGCCCAGGCTGGATTCAAACCAGCCAGCTCAGGTGTATGTGGCTGGCGCCTTAGCCCATTAAACCACAGGTGTCGAGCCAGCAATTACATTTCATATGACTTTTTAGAACAAAAAACTGATTTTAAGGGTAGCGCCTGTGGCTCAGCGAGTAGGGCGCCAGGCCCATATACCGAAGGTGGTGGGTTCAAACCCAGCCTCAGCGGAACTGCAAAACAAACAACAACAACAACAACAAAAAATAGCCAGGCGTTGTAGTGGGTGCCTGTAGTCCCAGCTACTCGGGAGGTTGAGGCAAGAGAATCGCCTAAGCCCAGGAGTTGGAGGTTGGTGTGAGCTGGATGATGCCACGGCACTCTACCCAGGGCGATAAAGTGAGACTCTGTCTCTACAAAAAAAAAAAATAATAATAATAATAATCAAAGGTTGGCTCAGCACCCATAGCTCAGTGAGTAGAGTGCCAGCCACATAAACCAACACTGGTGGGTTCAAGCCTGGCTCAGACCTGCAAAACAATAACAACAGCCAGGCGTTGTGGCAGGCACCTGTAGTCCCAGCTACTTGGGAGACTGAGGCAAGAGAATTGCTTAAGCCCAAGAGTTTGAGGTTGTCATGAGCTGCGACTCCACAGCACTCTACCAAGGACGACATAGTAATAATAAATGAAATAATAATCAAAAGCTGGCCCAATAATCAATCAGCGTGGTGACTCATGCCTTTACTCCTAGGACTCTGCGAGGCCAGGAGGATCTCTTGAGCTCAGGAGTTAAGAGATCAGTTTGAGCAAGAGCAAGAGTCCAGCTCTAGACTGGGCACAGTGGCTCACACCTATAATCCCACCACTTGGGAGGCCAGGCAGGTGTAGATTGCCTGAGGTCACAGGTTCGAGACAGCCTAGCCAGAGTGAAACTCCAACTCTAAAAGTAGCTGGGCCTTGGGACAGGCGCCTATAGTCCCAGCTACTTGATAGGCTGAGGCAAGCGAATCTCTTAAGCCCAGGAGTTTGAGGTTGCTGTGAGCCATGACACCAAAGCACTCTACCAGGGTAACAAAGTGAGAATGTCTCAAAAATAAAACAAAACAAAACAAACATACTCCAGCTCTATTAAAAAACACAAAAATTAGCTAGGTGAGGTGGTGGGTACTTGAAGTCCCAGCAACTTGGGAGGCTGAGACAAGAGGATTGCTCAAACACAAGAGTTGACGTTGCTGTGAGCTATAACGCCATGGCACTCTACCCAGGGCAATAGAGTGAAAGTCTGTCTCACTGCCCGCTACCCAAAAAAAAAATCTGAGTAAGAGTAATAAATATTATTTGCCTTTTATTTACATTATTTGTTCTTTATAACCTAATTTACCTTTTCTCTACTAAAAAGTATTTTTATGTACTTAATGTGAAACTTCCTCCTTATTCTACCAATAACCTGCCAGATATGAAAATATTCAGTATGTTACCTTTTTCTACCAAGTTGTATAATCAATAAAGACACTCAAGTCTTAATTACAGTAAATCAACAAATCTCAACGGGGGCATAATTTAGACTACAAGCAGTTATTTGGAAATATTTTATTGTCATGATGGGGATGGCTACTAGAAGCCAGAGATGCTGTTTAAATAAAGAGGACAGTCCTCCCACGACAAAAAATTACCTGGCCTGAAGCAGTGTTGAAGTTGAGAACCCTTGACATATAAAGTAATGAAGAATGCCATGTATTATATAATAGTAAGTTCTAAAAATTGCTAAAGTCTACTTTTAGTGCAAGGAAAAATGATCGAATACCCAAATAAAAAGATCAAATACCCAGTTTGAACTTTAAATTGATCCATAAAGATCAAACACCAATTTTCATAATTATTTCTATCAGAAATAGATTTGAGCTTAATCATACTTTTCAGTAAAGATTTAAACTTTTAAATGCTAGCTTCAGAGAGAATAAGCTGTGGTAAGTGCTACAAGCAAAACATAACAGCACTTTTGAAGCACAAAAGGAGTAATGTAGGTAGGTATAAAGGGTGGGGAGAAAGAGACCCTCATGTAACCCATGAACAGCACGAAAATGAATTACATACTAGAAACTGAGAAACAGTTTAGAGTTATTTCATGAAAGTCTAAGAAGCAAATAATGATTTTTAAGCAGGAGAAACACGCTTCATTACTTCTTTTGAAAAAATAGCTCTAGGGTCACATGGAACCTGGATAGAAAAAAAGGCAAAAATGACCAACAAAATCTGGGCAGTGCCTATGGCTCAAAGGAGTAGGGCACCAGCCCCATATACCAGAGGTGGCAGGTTCAAACCCGGCCCCAAACAAACAAAAAAAAAAAACCTGCGAAAATAATGACAAGCAAAATATTATCTATAGATTTAGAAAGGCACAATGTGGGTACCATCTCAAAACACTCAGCAAGAGTATATTTTTTCAGCTTTTCAATTTCAATGGTAATATCAATAATACTAGCCAATCTACTGATTTTAAACTTACTCAATGAATTCTCTCCTCTTTCATATATTTTCCTCCCTAACTAGACTAAAACTATTTAATGGCTGAAATAATGTTTTTAGCTCCTAGGTGACTTCATCAATATTGATTAAACTACCACAGGCTGAAAATCATTTTTTTTTTTTTTTTTGCAGATTTTGGCCAGGGATGGGTTTGAACCTGTCATCTCCGGTATATGGGGCCAGTGCCCTACTCCTTTGAGCCACAGGCACCGCCCGAGAACCATTTCTTATTTTATTATGTTTATATCTTCTAATTACTAGAAAAATAATGAATATATAGTAACAAGCTCACTAAAAGAACCTCAACAGGGACATGAAACCTCTCAACAAAGCAATCATGAGTTGATTATAAAAAAATGAAATAACATTTAAAATTATATAAAACAGGTTTAGAAAACTTAATATGACAAGAATTCACATTTCTAACAAAACTTAAAAATTTACTATCATACCTGAAATGCCAGGACTTGAAGGATTTGATAAAGGTTTGGAACCTTCTGAAGATGGTTCTATTCCTTTAGAAAGAGATCCATCCACCAGTATATCAGCTTCATCAATATCATCACAGGTTCCTCCAATTTGGAGAAAATGAAGCTCACCACCTACAGTGTAGTAAATATCATTGATATATGGAAAATATATAAACACTAGAATATTCTAATGCAATACTACTTAGTTAAGAAAAAGTTTATTTTTATATCAGTTCAAAGGTGGATTTTTCAAAAGGGTACAAAAAGTGAGATATTTCCAAGAGTTCAGACACTTAACTGCCAAGAAATTACAAACTGAAAACCAATTTTCATGAAGAAAATGACAAATACATAAATGTACGTGAAAACAGGTATTTATCCATTACTATGTATAGGATATGACTGTAAGTGGTTTGATTTGTTGACGTAATCTTCTCTCTTCAGGTATGGACTGCTACTGCAGCCATTGAACAAATGAGAAAACTAGTACACTAGCTATATTAGGATGCACAGTCCAAACCTGTAATCCCAACAGTAAGAACACTGAATAAATATTCCAACTTTTTGAAGCACTCACAGTAAAATGAAAGCAACTCAAATTTCTACTGTTTGTATCTGCATCAAAGGAAAAAACCAACAGCAAACTTAGTAAATAATTAACAGCAAAAAAAAAAAAAAAAGGGATGATAGTATATTCCAATAAGAATAGAGACTGGGGTGACTCCTGTGGCTCAAAGGAGTAGGGTGCCAGCTCCATATGCCAGAGGTGACAGGTTCAAACTCAGCCCCAGCCAAAAACTGCAAAAAAAAAAAAAAAAAAACAATAATAATAATAAAGAGTAGAGACTGATTTTCAGAATGATAAAATAAGGAAGATGACAAAACCCTTTCCTAAAAAGTCACTATTAAGCTGAACAAAAGTGTCTGTTATTCAACCCATTCAACCAGGACGGGACAAGCAGTATAAACAAGCAAACTTGCTGCTACTTCCGAGGAGGGCTCACTTGGAGAGCTTCAGTTTAAAGTGGTATCCAAATGAACAAGATCTGCTACCTGAGGTCATGATCCGGTCTTGGGTGAGCAAAGCACTAGAAATACTAGGAATTTAACACAGAATTATAAGAAGTGAGAGAAGCACAGGGTAAACTTGTAAAGGTTGGTAACCTTTCCACACAACTCACAGTGATCAGAGGCTGTGCACATATGAAACAAAGACTAAAGGGTACCAAGCCATCAACGCACCCTCAGCCAAGTAGCATCTATGCCCAGGCAGAAGAGACTTGAAAGGACACAAGAGAAAATAAAACCAGAGCACATCTGAAAACAGCTCAAGAAGTTATGGATAATTAGCTAAATGTTAGCCGTTCTGACACAAAAACAACAAAATAAGTAACAAGGCTTAAAAATGAAAGGGGGAGAAGGATGAAAATCAGCAACTGCACATGATCACAAACAAACAAAACAAATGGGGGAAGGAGACCTGAATCCAGAGTTTTTATACACATCTAAAATGTCTAGTAATGAATAAAATATTGCAAGACATGCAAAGAGTGGCATATATTCAAGATTAACAAAAACAAGAATAGAAAAATGTCTGAGTGTTCCAGATGTCAGATGTAGTAGACCAAGACTTCAAAGACGTTATTGGGGTTTTTTTTGTTTTTTTGTTTTTTTTAAGAGACAGAGTCTCAGTTTGTCACCCTCGGTAGAGTGCCATAGCATCACAGCTCACAGCAACCTCCACCTCTTGGGCTTAGTCGATTCTCTTGCTTCAGCCTCCCGAGTAGTTGGGACTATGGGCACCCGATACAACACTCGGCTATTTATTGTTGCAGTTTGACCGAGGCTGGTTTTGAATCTGCCAGCCTTGGTGTATGGGGCTGGTGACCCACTCACTGGTGGGGAAGGTGCCACCTACTGTAAATATTTTTAATAGAGAAAGAGGAAACCAAGTATAGAGGATTACAGGAAAGAACAGAACAATGACTCAACAAAGAGAAATTATGTTTTAAAAGAACAAAAGAGAAATTCTGGAGGGGAAAGTAAATTAACAAAAAGTTCACTAGAGAGGGTCAAAGTAAATTTGAGAAGTCACTAAAAGTAATCACTGAAGTAACAATAGATGACAGAAATTAACCAATCTAAATCACAGAAGGAACAGTTTTTTCTAAGTAAAAAGAAACTGAGAGACCCTGGGACAGACCAAATAGAAGAACATACATGGATTCTATTAAGAAGAGACAAGCAGAAAATAAAACTCTGAAGAAATAATGGGCAAAAAATTACTAAATTTGATAGAAAACATTATACTATGAATCCACTCAAGTTCAACGAACCTCTAACAGGATAAACACAGATAACACATATACATACAAAGAGAGTGAATGACAAAGAGAGCATCACGAAAACAGAAAGAAAAAAATTATCTATCACATACACAGAAACAATAATACAAATTAACAAATGACTTCACCAGAAATAATGGAATCCAGAGGCGATGGAATCACATTCCGAATGAAACTTTCAATTAATAATCCTGTATAAAGAATTATTCTTCAGAAATGAATGTGAAATGAAGACATTTCCTTATAAAGACTGAGAGAAGCATACATTACCAGACTTGCCTTACAGTAAATACCAAGGAAAGTCGAGAAGAAAGCAACAAATTCACAGAAGAAAATCTAGAAATGTGAAGTGGGTAATACAAGTTCTTTTTTCATTTCTTTGTCAATTTTTTTTTTTTTTTTGAGACAGAGCCTCAAGCTGTCACCCTGGATAGAGTGCTGTAACATCACAGCTCACAGCAACCTCCAATTCCTGGGCTCAAGCGAGTCTCTTGCCTCCGCCTCCCAAGTAGCTGGGACTACTGGCGCCTGCCACAACACCCGGCCATTTTTTGGTTGCAGCCGTCATTGTTGTTTGGCGGGCCTGGGCTGGATTTGAACCAGGCACCTTAGCCCGTTGAGCCAT
>CAUYON010124538.1:0-14926 GCA_963573935.1 Arctocebus calabarensis
AGCTACTAGGGAGGCTGAGGCAAGAGAATCGCTTAAGCCCAAGAGCTGGAGGTTGCTGTGAGCAGTGTGACGCCACGGCACTCTACCCAGGGCGATAAAGTGAGACTCTGTCTCTACAAAAAAAAAAAAAAAGAAAAGAAAGCAAAATTCATGTGAATGAGGGGGGCAGAGGGTGGAATTAAAGAAACCAGGGCACTTTCAAATCAAACGACTCCATTTCTTGAACCGGATGTTGGAGGCATAGGGGTTTATTATCCTGTTATTCTGTCTACATATTAGATTCATTTATACCTACTTAAGATTTAATTAAATGCTAAAATATTTCAAAAAGCAGAATTCAAGATGGTCCATAGACTGTAACACCCTTTACATTAACACAGGCGCATGGACACAACTGCATACATGTGTCCTTGCCCAGCACAAGGCCTGGAAGGACGGCTGTTTACACCCTGAAAATGGCAGCTGCTTCCAAGGAGAGATTGACCTTGGGGTGGGTAGAGATCAAGGCATAGCTGGATATAGTTTTATTTTTTTCAATTTTCAAGAATGAGAATACCTTTATAGGTACATTTAAAATATCTTTTAGAAATTGGAAGATAATCTGAAAGGAAGGAAGGAAAGAAGGGGAGGGAGGCAGGAAGGCAGGCAAAACCCCTGCAGGTGTCTGAGCCCACAGGATGGCAGCAGAGAAGGGGGGAAGCCCCGGAAGACGATGCCACCGCTGCCCTCTGTGGACAGAACTGCAGAGCCACCCGGAGTCATCGTCCGCCACGGAGGCCAAGATGACTTTCCTGCAGAGGGGAGACGCCCCAGCCACCTCCGCAAGGTCTGACCTCTGTTTCTGAGAGCAGGGTCGTGGGTGGGCAGAGGATCTGAGTGACTCAGACGGTGGCTGCATCAGCCCGTCCCCCACAAGGAAAGAGCCTGCATCACCCAGTTCTCAGTGGAGCCACCTTTTTCCTTCAAGGAGTTTCTCCAAAAACAGTATGTTAATAAACGGCCATGGCTATAAAAAATGTGGAAACTTCAACTTCTTGCTTTTATTTTTATTTTATTTTAGCAATGAGGTCTCTGTCCCTCAGACTGGAGTGCAGTGGATGAGGACAGCGGACAGCAACTTGGCACTCCTGGCTCTTAGGCAGCCTCCTGCTAACCTCCTCCTAGCCTCCTGGGTCAGTCCCAAGAGTGGTTGGGACTACAGGTGCATGCCACCATTCAAGGTAATATTCCTACTTCCTATAGAGATGGGGTCTTGCTCTGTTGTCCAGGCTAGTCTTGAACTCCTGGGGCCAAGCCCTCCTGCCACCTCTGTCCCCCACCTTGGACTCCCAAAGTGCTGGGATTCCCTCATTCTGCTAGCAACTTCAACTTCTGTTATTAATTATTTATAAATGTTTTTCAGAGCACTCAGTCTTTTTAAAATAAATTCTGTTTTTCTAAGAGGTGAGGATAAATTTTCTTCTAATATTTTCCTATGGCAAGACTCCATTTCTTGCCAAACTCTGTCTGTCTCTTCTTGCTGCTTCTCCTTGGCAGGAAAATGTTTTTCCCCAAGACATCAAATTCCCGAATGAAATGATTTTTAAAAGTACTTAAATATGCAGTAAAAGAAGCCAGTCTTTTATCGTTTCTAAGTACAGTTTTGGTTTCAAGGCAGATGAGACATTAATAAAGGTAGAAAGCTAATCTGTAACCCAAACACTTTAATAAATAAAGAGAAGAGCTTTAGAAGAGCAGAGAAAATGCACTGACCTTTTCCAAGTTTATTTGTAAATGCAATATTATTTATGACACGCAGATTTGTAACCATAATAGTGGGTTTCTAACCTTTCAGAACATCTATCCTAGGAGCCATGTTCCACTTGGCTGACTTTAAGACAGTGATTTGAAGGGCAAGAAAGAGTCATCTTTGTCTTATCATTTGGAACCGTCAAATGTATCTGGTAGGAAATTTTGGCAATCAATTCATTACCACATAGATTCTGTTTTTAATTTTTTATGACTCGCAAATTATAAGTGATTTATAAATGGAACAATAGATAGTAGGCATTTTAAGAATAAAATGGAGAGAGGGGAGAAAAGAGAAAAGAAAAGGAGCAGAAAGAAAGGACAGAAATTGAAGAAGAAAGAAGGGATTCTGATTAAATATAATGAAGCTATTATATTTAAATGAGATATTAAATGTAGTACATGAGTTTTGCTTATTAGGGCACCACTGTGAAACACAAAATAGAGACCCTTAAGCTTTCCTTCTGCTGGCTACTTCGAGTTTCACATTAGAGCCAAAATTGAGCATTTTGTGAAAATCTGCCTGACCGTTAGTCACTATTGTGCCTTCACAAGCTCTTCCCTTGACCGATTCATTCAATGACTTGTTACACGGTCAGTAAACACCTCCCCCGAGCAGGCGCTGGCTGTGCGGTGGAGAACGGAGCTGCTCTCGTGTCCATAACGTTTCTCTCCTTCCTGTCCCATCCCTTCTCCATTCTCATATCCATTTTTTTCAAGACCTTGTCAAATGCCACTTCCTCACCTTTCCCGATCTGCGTCCGCACCTGCTCCCGATGTGCCAATCCACACACCTGTGGTCTCCTGACCTCTGAAGCCCATGGCTTAGGTCCTGCGCCCTGGTCACCACCCACATGGTGTTTTCCCATGGCCACAGCAGGCAGAGAACGCAGTGGTCATGGTGGCTAATTGCTCCTTCTGCAGATGGAACAGACGAGTGGCCTTCAACGTGGGCTGAGGGGACCCAGGGCTGCCGTGTTCATTATGCTGCCATTTCCAAGCTAAAACAGTAGGTGCTGGAAACTATCTGTAGTCAGCCCTGAGTGTGCTGGAGTGAGATGCAGGTGGTGGCATCCTGGGGTCTGAGACCCCTGAAGACCAGCCCATGGACGGGCGCTGAGGAAGGATTTCCATAGTTTTAGTAGCCGTGGCCTGGAGACAACTACCAACATGCCCTTTATTACTCATTGTACACATGGGCACGCGGTAGGTTAATCTAGCTTTTGTGAGATAAATCTGCAATGTGCTACCTGTCAATATGGACAGCTGAGAAAGTCTTAAACCAGGTGGGCTGTTGGGTGTGTATATGTGTATGTTCACTTCTGCCAATGTGTTTCCTCTGCTGTACAAAATTCTTACTGGAAAAAACCCTTGGCTAAATCTCTGCAGCAGGCTTTCATAAAGTTTTGTGACTTCTTTGTGCTTTGAGCTCTTTAAAGAATGCTTTTCTCCCCACCACCCTTTGCATAAAGTACAGAAACAGCATATCAGCAGCCTTTTTATGCAGCTTGGTTATGATTCAACAGTTCAAAATGTCCTTATTTCAAACTGGCCTGAGGGAAGTCTGCTTAAAATCAAGACTTTGGGGAGACAAGTAACGTGACACTAAACAAATTCTGAAGCTCGCTGTTTATCTTTTTTTTCCATATTGGATCCCATTATGTGTACTTTTTCCAGGCTGTCTGGAATCAAGTCGATGATTTTTTAATTTTTTTTTTATTATTTGTTTGCCTTCGAGGGTACTCTGTACGCACAGTTGCATCAGGAGAGCAAGGAGCAGGCAGGCAGGACAGTGGGCTGAGCAGAGATAGCCCAGTGGGGTTCATTAACCCAGTACACATTACGACGGCTAGAGGTGAGGCCTTGAACTTTATCCCAGAAAACTTCCTATAATTCTAGGTATTAAGCAAAATAAACTAGACTCCATGCTTAGAAATTAAAGTATAAAAAAAATTTCTTAACAAAAAGAAAACTAAAACAACTTTCTCTATTATATTTTTATTTCCAGCCTCTACAGATGGAGATAAATGGTAGGTGTGTGGGGAGAGGTGGCTTTTATTGGTTTCAAATTATAAAAAGATCTTTCTTTGGTAGATAGTTTACGTGGCTCATATATACAACAAACGGGTTTTCTAAACCAGAAAATGTGATGTACAGTGATGGAGTGGAATTTTTTTTTATTTTTACATATACATGTGTTTATTCGGTTTCCATTTTTTGCCTTCACAGAATTAAAAAGGCTTAAAATTTAATATCGAGGACAGTGTTTAAGATAAGGGCTAGAAACAAAAACCTTGAAAAGAATGAAAGAAGATAAATACTTTCAGAAAAGAAATCAGGCAATTACTGCATCAAAATATTAAGCAATATTAATAATAATAATGCAAAGAAAGTAACATTCACATTGTCAAACAAGAATATGTCCATTATAGAATGCTTTGACTCTGAGGCTCAGTGTGGAGTTAACTTCTTATTTTTTTTCCAAAGTCTAAAAAAATAGACAACTAAGACTTATAAATAAAAGTAAAAGATAATTTCAAAAAACAGATCATGCCAACTCTTTCAATGACTTTGAATTATTTCTTCTTTTTCTATTGGAGTGGAATTTTTAAAACCGAGACTATCTGGGGAAATCTAAGTAGCATGGTTCCTCGAAGGCAAACTCGGATTCAAGGATTTGAGTACAAAGAGTTCACTGGGAGAGGAACCTAGGGAACTCTGGGGTATGGGGAAGCACCATGGGGAGCTGGGGAAAGCTGGTAAACTTCTCAGGCCACTGGGGGCAGCAGAGAGTACGCCAGCATTTATCGCCAGGTGTTCCAAAGTCAGGGGTGGAGGGCTGCTCCTAGGACTTTATCTTCCTGGCCCTTGAAGTTGGCCCTGTGAGAGAGTTGAGAGCCAAGTGTGTCCCTGCAGTCAGAAAAAAAATTCCTTCAGGCAAGGTCACAGGTGTTCACAGTAAGCAGCCTTTAGGGGTGCCTATGGTCACTGCATGTGGAATGCAACTCATTCACCCACAAACCAGACCGCACTGCTGAGGGCTTCTCTTTCCCCTCACTCGGCTCCATATGTTTAAAGAAGCTCACACCCAGATGCTGCCTGGTGGGGACTTAGGAGTTCAAACCAAACTGCTAAGCGCAAGGCTCGGTGGCTCATGCCTATAATCCCAGGGGGAGGCCGAGGCAGGTGGGTGCTTGGGCTCAAGAGTTTAACACCAACCAGAGCAAGAATGAGACCTGTCTCTATTAAAAATAGAAAAACTAGCTTGCTGTTGTGAAAGGGGCCTCTCCACTAGCCTCTCCCAGCTAGTGGAGAGGCTGAAATAAGAGGATCGCATGAACCCGAGAGTTTGAGGTTGCTGTAGCTATGATGCCACCCAATCTGCCTAGAGTGTCTGAGCAAGACTCTGTCTCAAAAAGAAACACAAATAGGTTAACAAAACCGAACTGCTGGCTAAATGATTGAGTGAATGAATGAACGAACACTTTTCTATAAGCTGAGATTGATCAACTTTGTTTCTTTGGTTCTTCCCTTTCTCCGTTTGACTTGGGTGTAACACGGTGACTCGTATCATACAGGCCGATGATAGTGAGTCTTTCCAAGCCCTCGCAGCACCTTCTTCTCATCTTGTGACAACTATGACATCACACATTGGTGAACGGGTTGGGGCCAGGGTCCTCCTCCTTCTGGGTCCTGGGAAATCGACAATGGGATCTAACAATATGCATTTCTCATACCAAAGACCAGCGTACGTTATGCTCAGGAGCGTATGGGGATTAGACCAGGAAATGCGTTTTGGTGGTGACATACTGAGAGCGTTTGGACCTTCCCTGAGAGCCCAGGATGTGCTCAGCCGTGCTCCAGGTGTCTGCACACTGATTGCAGCATTTCTCCTGTGAGGTTGGGCAGAGATTTCTGTTAATGGGGAGGGAGCCATTCTCAGGGTCCCTGATGCTTGCTGGTGGTTTGGGGGTGAAGACAGGCTTATGGGGATCCATCAGGGCCTGAGGATGGGCAGTGCAGGGACAGATTTTGTTTGTTTAGCACAGACTTTCCTTTTTCATTGAATGGCAGTGGTCAAGGTATGCCGGCTCCAGTTGGCCATAGCTCTTCATCCCCCAGAGTGGGTGGGTATCCAGCACCTCACTGACGCAGAAGCACCTGGGTTTCAGCCTCTGCACGATCCCTTGTAACAGTGTACGTCCACAGCAGTCTATGGAGGGATATATATCGTTTTGACCACCTCTCTCACTGCCATCACACACCCTCTTTCTTTGCTGGGAGTAAAGTTGGAGCGAACCTAGATGATGGCCGGTGACAGGCCAGGGCAGTGGAAGAAAGAGCCCTCCAGCTCATCATCTGAGCTTGAGCACCAGCCTGTGCCCATGCGGCCCTGGGTCTCACGCCTTCAGGCTCTGTCATCCCAACTTACAGCTTGATGCGCGTCTCGGCCCCTTGCTCCTGAAATGCCCCTCTTTGCTGTACTCACAAACTGAAGAACTGAAGTCTTTCTTCCACTCCTGATTGGCAGGCAGACACTGCTCCCCTCATCTCTCCCCTCTGAACAGCAGGCTCCTACTCACCAACAAGGTGCACTAGGAACACACACGCACGTATCTGTACATATGAAGACACACACACACACCTATCTGTATGTACGCTGACGGCTCAGTTCTGGCCCTGGGATGCCCGGGTCAGGAACACTTAAGGGACAACACATCATGGGGGTGGGGAGGAGCACTCGGGGCGCACTTCTACCTTCATCTTGGGATTTTGGCATCTCCTAACTCAATCTAACAGGCCGCGGAGCTGAGAAGCTGTAAGCCGCCGATGGGCAGTAACAGTAACTGGAAGGGTAAATGTACATTCTGTTTGTGTGCGATTTTAGCGGCGGTGAATGTGAGGAAAGATAAAATGATTGCTACAAGGGATAAAGAATTATAAGAAGGAAATGTTCGGCAAGACTCATCTGAAAGCAGCAGAAAGCCGCACAAACCCCACGTGATTAGCCCCTAAACAGGAGGGGTTTTATCCCTTCGTAAGAAGGAAGAGTTTACCCAACACTTGAAAAGTTTCTAACAAGCATGAGTTCGTCCAAAAATTTGCTACAGTAGCATGTCCTTTGGAGGGGCACAGACACCCCAGGATGCTATCATTAAGAAAGTGAGAATATTAAAATCCGATCCCCTAAGGACCCGTGGACAATCCTGCATAATTGGAGAAAGTAATCCAAGTGGCACACACTGGCACCTGAACAAATTACCCAGAAATTGACTGCCTTCAGTGCAAACTAATTTAATCTCCTCAGAATTTAGCCTTCTTGGCTAAGCTATCCTTCCCTAGAGGAGAAAAAGTGAATTAAGCAGCAGTTTAGAGTAGGTACACCAGCCTCCTCATGCCAGGAAGCAGACTGCAGGCTGATCAGCACACATGAAGGGACTGATGTGACATATTTGGCAAAGGGCTTGGTGTTTGGGTTGGTGCCCCTAACACAGCCACTAGCAGCAGCCAGATTTATGGAGATGGTTGGTGCAGAGAAAATGACAACCAGCTGCAGGCAGCCACCTGCCTTTGACGAGCTGGAAGATTGGTCCTAGGACACTTAGGCTCCTCCAGACTTCTGACAGCTCCAGAAGGCTCTGTGTAAACCGTCACCAAAGTGCGATGGACCCAGTGTCACTTGCAATCCCTCCAAGGTAACATCTGCTTTTGTTTTCTTTGTGCACATGGACATTCAGAATTAGCATTTTGCCTTATCGCATTCTCCCAGAAATTGACACAAAAATATGAAGAGGCTGAAGGCAGGGAGCTGGATCGTGGAAGCTAATGCTAGATAGCTTAGCCACCCCAAAAGGTACAGAATCTGAAGAAAGGCAGCTGAAAAGCAACCTGCTCAAGAAGAGAGAGGCACATAATTGTTCCTGAACACATCTGATCCTATCCCCTCTCTGCTTTCAGAAGAGAGACCATCGCCCAATGCTAATTTCTTTTCTTTTCTTTTTTTTTTTAATTGTTGGGGATTCATTGAGGGTACAAGAAACCAGGTTACACTGATCGCATTTGTTAGGTAAAGTCCCACTTACAATTGTGTTTTTCCCCCAAAAGGTGTGGCACACACCAAGACCCCATCCCCCTCGCTCCTTCCCTCTCTCTGTTCTATTTCTTCAAGACTGGTAGTTGCTTGGATATTTGTTCTTGTGGTAAAGTATACATAACATTAAAGTTATCATCTTAATGGTTTCCAAGTGCACAGTTTAGTAGTGTTAAGTGTATTTATATTGTTGTGAAACAGATCTCCAGAACTTTTCCACCTCGCAAAACTAAAACTCTATACCCTGTAAGCAACAACTCACCATTTCCTTTCTCCCTCAGTGGCTGGAAATCACCATTCTACTTTCTATTTCTATGAATTCAACTGCTCTATTATTTGCATACCACGTATTCATGCAAATGAAATCATCTGCTAGTATGTGTGTGTGTGTGTGTGATGGCTTATTTTGTTTAGCATCATGTCCACATGGTTCGTTCATATTGCAGCATGTGTTAACATTTGCTTTAAGTCTGCATTCTATTCCATTGTCCACATAGATCATAGTTTATATAGACTGTCAGTGGACAACGGGTTGCTTTCACCTCTCCGCTGTTGTGAACTGTGCTGCCGTAAATGTGGGAGTGTCTCTTTGAGATGCTGTTTTCAGTTCTTTGGATGAGGGAAACTTCATCCAAAGGGACAAGTGAAATTTCAGGATCAGGTGGCATTTCTATTTTTCATTCTTAAAGAAATCTCTGTACCGTTTCCAGCTTTTGGAGTTTCAGGTGTGTGAGGTGGTCTGCCCTGAAACTCCTCTATAGAACTTTGTTTGAAAGAACAGATTATGGTGAAAGGGGAGGGTTTGAAGTCTGCCTGTGGGGTTGTGACCTCACCTAAGATGGGCTCTAAGCAAGACTGCTGGATTGGGACACAGAGGAAGCTAAGTTGGTGGCCCCAGGAGTGATGGTGATCTGGGCCTCCCCATGGGCCACCTGGTGGACAGAGCTGGCGAGAAGGTCTGCAGCAGCCTGAAACCAACCAGGAGGGTCCCGTGTGGGTCTGTCCTCAAGGGCACATAGTCAGCACTGCCAGCTCCTGTTTTTTTTTTTTTTAGAGACAGAGTCTCCCTTTATCGCCCTAGGTGGAGTGCCATGGCACTACACAGCTCACAGCAACCTCCAACTCCTGGGCTTAAGTGATTCTCTTGCCTCAGCCTCCCAAGTTGCTGGAACTACAGGTGCCCGCCACAACACCCGGCTATTTTTTTCTGCTTTTGCAGTTCGGCTGGGGCCAGATTTGAACCCGCTACCTCCAGTATATGGGGCTGGCACCCTACTCCATGAGCCACAGGCACTGCCCGCCAGCTCCTGTTTTGATGAACTACGCGGAGCTACCAAAGAAGCTCTTGGCACTGACCAGGATTGTTGAGCAACTGCCATTTCCCTGGACCATCTGAGTTCCCTGTCCTGGCACAACAGGAGTGAAAGGGAGCCACAGAAACGTGACAGATAGTGTGCTTTCCTCCACCTTGGCAAGCAGAGGCTCACAGCTAGTCATAATTTAATGTAGAAAAATTAATTATGTACCATGTATTACTCCTCAGTAAGGGAGCAATGCATAGACTTTGTATAAATGGAGCTATAAATTGCTTTTTCATTTAACGCTGTATTAGCATTACCATTCCAGGATATTAAATATTCTTTCCTAACATCATTTTTAATGACCACATAGTATTTTATTGATGAACTGTCTTTTGTAGGAAGCCTTTGACTATGTCATTTAAGAAGTGTCGGGTGCAGAAGAGACTTCTTTGAGCCAAGGCATGTGCATGGGCAGTGGCACAGAGAATATATTCAACAAACTATGCATGGTGCCATATTTGAGCCTAAGTTCATCTTGGTTCATAGCTCAAGGTGTTTTTACTACACCAGAGACTATTTGATGAGAACTTATATGGAAAACTACTAATCTGAACAACATAGGAAGACTCTATACCGACAATTAAAAAATAAAAATAAACGAGGTGTGGGCACACTTGTAGACCCAGCTACTCAGGAGGCTGAGGCGGGAGGATCACTTGAGCCCAAGAGTTTGAGTTTACTGTGAGCTACGATCATGCCACTGCATTCCACCCTGGGTGACAGAACAAGACCGTGTCTCAAACAAAAATAAAAAAAAAAAAAAAAAAGAAAGAAAGAAAAGAAGAAAAAAGAAAACTGCATTTACATGTCTACCTAGTTTGTTTATTTACTCATTCATGCATTCCAATTCAATGTTATTTGTTGAGGCCAACAATGTACTACGCACTAATTTAGGCACAGAAGTAAACAAAAGAGATAAAAATCCCTTCCCTCATGTTGTTTATATTCAGTGGGTAAGACCCATGAGAAAAGTAAAACCTCAAAGTAAATCTATTTAGTGTGTAGATAGTAAAATGTGCTGTTAAACAAGGTTTATGAGAGGCCATTGTTTGGGACTAGCCTTCTGAACTAGGCCCCAGCAGAGCAGAAATCAATCACTTCTGCTGAGTGACATAATCAAACTGAACCTTGAAACGAGCTAAGAGGGGAAGAGGGAGAGGATTGGTGTGCTCTAACTAATGGGAACAAAGAAAGGGTAGATGGCACACCTCCTGGGCATGGGACACAAACTACAACAGGCACCTTACCTAACAACGCAAACATTGTAACCTAATCATTTGTAGTCTCCTGTTAATCTGAAATTTAAAAGAACAAAAGAAGAAATGGGCTGGTTTTCCAAAACCAGGAGATTCCCAGTGAGCAATCAGAAGGGACCTACTTTACCTGAGCTGGCACGCCAAAGAGGTTCCCTTTGTCTTCACCCTATAGAGGAAGTCACTTTGAAACAACCGAAGCACCATCTGTTCCCTACTCACACCTTCTTCATCACTGTTCTGCCTGTAAAGCCAAACTCCTCTGCTCAGCACCTTGGAACACGCACTGTATTTTAGGCGTCGCGTGATTCTAGAGGTACAAATTAAAGCCAATTAGGTCTTTATACCAAAATTATTGCAATGTTGTCTTTTGGCAGTGCTAAGGGAAGGGGTACGAAGAATGAGTGTGTGTGTGTGTGTGTGTGTGTGTGTGTGAGTGAAAGCTTAGATCAGTTGTCCAGGGAGGGTCTCACTGGAATGGTGGACTAGAGTCAGGACCTGGACAGGGGACGCAGCAAGCCAGGCACCCGTGCAGGAGGGTCTTCCAGGCATAGGGGGGCAAGTGCAGAGCTGCTGCAAGAAGAAATGCCTAGCGGGGGTGGGGAGCAGGGAGGAGGTCAGCGTGGCCAGAGGGGGGGGCTGGAGGAGAGTAGTGGGCAATGAGTTGGGGTTGGGAGGCAGGGAGGGGAGATTGAGCCTGGTAGGCTGCTGTAACCCTGAATGACATGGCAGTTGATGGAGGAGTTTTGTTTTATTTCAGATTAATATAAGGGTACAAACCATTAGGTGACATTGTTTGCATTTGTTAGGTAAAGTCCAGGTTGCAGTGTGCCATCACCCAGGAGGTGTGCCATAGAGACAGAGGGTTCTAATCACCTGTGTTGAAGATAGCACATAGAGCGGAAAATGAGGGCTTGGACGAGGGCCGAATAAGGAGACCAGTGAGGACACGAGTGTAATAACACAGGGCAGAGGGAAGACGCCTGGGACCTCCGTGGGCACGATGGCAGGGGTGGGAGAGAAGCTTCAGAGACGAGAGCGTGAACCACTGCATCTCGCGCAGCCGCGCCAAGCGAGAGGCGGGCTGAGCATCCACCACTGGATTTGGAAACGTAGACACCCTTGGTGACTCTGACAGTGTAGCTTTGCTGGGATGGGAGCTTGCAGCCCTAAGGGAAGGACAGTCAAGACACTGACAGAATGGAGGAGAGAGATGAGGGGCCTGGACGTACCACGTTCAGGAGATGGTGACAGATTGGAGGTACTAACCTAGGGAATTCCTGGGCCCAGGAGGACATTTGTTTTATTTTAAATGAAATAATTGCTGGTTTCTAATAGTGGGAAGATTCAACAGAGAGAGAAAAACTGGTGGTGCAGGAGACCATGTATTAAGGAAAAGGTTTTCCCAAAACAATACAGGAGTCCCTTGGGCCGTGCCAGGAGACACGTTCTGACACCCCCTTCTCTATCCTTTCCCAGTCTGCTCCTCTCTGTCTGCCCCGCCCTGGGCGTGCCCTGTGAAACTGATTCCCAGCTCCAGGTTTGACCAAAGCATTGGGTCCTCATGCTGCTTAATTTAGGTTCCCTGTGTTCGCTCAAAATGGTCTTCCTGTGACAACACTTACCACGGGGGCGAGCTTTGCTCAGAACAGTCAGGGGGAATCTCAAGAATATTTTGTTTTATAGACCAACTGTGCTGACAGCCTGAAGCTCAGGAGTCTAAATGTTACTGAAATAGGACTTTTTGTTTGATTAAAGCACTGCCACTGCCGCCACGGAGTCAGTCCTTTTGTCCAAAGCCAGACATATACACAGGCCCCAATCTCATCCGGAACAGCAAGAAAACAAATAAGAATTGATGAAATATTCATCTGCCTGATAGTATTGTTTGTTCTGTGCAGACTCGATGTTTGTTCTCACCCTCCTAATATGAGGCTTTGGCATTTTTAACATACTAAATTGACCTTTTTTTTTTTTGGCCGAGGCCGGGTTTGAACCTGCCACCCCTGATATATAGGGCTGGCGCCCTTGAGTCACAGATGCCATCCTTGACTTTTTTTTTTGAGACAGAGCCTCAAGCTGTCATCCTGGATAGAGTGAGGTGGCATCACAGCTCACAGCAACCTCTAATTCCTGGGCTCAAGCGAGTCTCCTGCCTCCACCTCCCAAGTAGCTGGGACTACAGGTGCCCACCACAATGCCCGGCCATTTTTTGCTTGCAGCTGTCATTGTTGTTTGGTGGGCTTGGTCTGGATTCAAACCCGCCAGGTCAGGTGTACGTGGCTGGCACCTTAGCCCGTTGAGCCACAGGTGCAGAGCCGACTTTTTTTTTTTTTTAACCTGTCTCAACCAAAGAAGAAAAAATTGACATTTTAATAATGAGATTTTCTTGATTTCATATGTTGGGAATGTTAAGTTAATTGCTCCTAATGGTAAAACAATAACAAATAGTGCTCACAGGAGACCATAACATAACAGATTTCTTAACAATTAAAAGCGGTTTTAGAGTGTATCTCGTTCATGTACATAGACACACACCCCAACCAAATTATTTCATCACTGAAGTCTGGCACGTGTTCGTATATGGGAGGCACTCAACACGTATCTGGTAAGTGAATGAACGCGTGCAGCCTGCCTGCCTTATTGAGGTATGAGATTTGAGTTAACTTTTTTTGGCTTAGGTTTTCTTTCTTTTCCCCCTCCCTGAATCTATTTGAGAAAAGAATATTTACCAATCTCACATAGGCTGTGATGTGAATATATATTATAAAAATTATCGTGAACTTTAAAGAAGATGATGTTTTTAGAATGATAATGCCACTTTGCTAATTTTCTGCTTGGCCCCAAACCATCTGGCAAGGTTGGCTAGTGATAAGCACAAAGTGCAGGAATTCTCATCTTAGACAAAACAAAAAAACAAAAAAAAAAATCTTATTTAAACAGGGTTGCATTTGGAAATATAAAGATGCTGAACTTGAGTAAACTGGCTTATTCACATTTGCATCAACACTGTTGTCTTGATCCCATTCCTTCTAATGTGGAAACATCAAGCTGATGCTGCTTTGGAACAGAAAATTAAGTACACAAAAAAGCACCAGAAAATGTCTTGCTCCCTGTGAGGAAGCGAAGATGCTGGGGGCTCACGGGCTGTGCAGTCTGGGCTTCCTGTCTGTGTTTAAGGAGGGTTTGGGCTGATGGTGCCACTGGGCCAGAGTTGCTTGAGCAGCTTGAGTTCGTTCTCCAAGGCAGGATATATTATAATGGCCTGTCTTGCTCAGTTTCTCGTGGGACAAAAGCCATGCATTTCTGACCTGACTGGCTAGAGGAAGGAGTCCAGCCTATGCATTTGGGTTCAAATAAAACGAAAAGGCAAAAGTAGGCATCTAAGGTGCCAATGAGTCTCCATGTGCATCAACTAAGCAAATGTGGGAGATACTAGTCTAATTATTACCTAAAGATACAGGATTGGACCTGAGTGAACATTGAGCCTTGCAAATGAGAATGCAAGAATGGGAGGCAGGGAACAGTAGGGGATCTGGCCAGGGGCTCTGTAACAGGACCACAAAGAGTTGGATAATGAGCTGTGCCACGGGAAGTCATAAAACCAGAGTAGTGTTGATAGCAGGGCTCTGCTCTGGAGTGGGAAATTACCACCTTCACCAGACACTCTTCCATGCAGAGCTTGACCGCTGCGTTCAGGAGGGCCCCGTTCTGAGGCTAAATGCTGATCAAATAACTGGGACTTGCCCTGGCCAGGCTGACCCATCCCAAACTGACCCGTTTACCTTCATATAAACCGGTCAGTTTGGCTTTTGAAGATGGTCATTTGAACATTACCTTTGGAGTTGGATTTTTTTTCTTTCATTTGTTATAAACAATCTGTAATGGAATGCAAAAGGATGGACTTTGGACAAAGCTGAAGCTTCATTCAAATCTACCCCTTCTGCGTTCAGCAATGTGACTCTGAACAAGTTATTAAGATTTTTGATCCTCACTTTTCTCACATACACATAACAAATGAGGACCTGGTATGATTGTTGCAAGGGGAAAATAAACTATAAACATGCTAAAAACGTGACATGACTGGTAGAACTGTGGTCATTGCCCTGTGCCCCTGTGATTGTGAGCACACCTTCCTCCCGGGAGGACTGGCGACCCTACCAAGCCATCTGCCTGAACTGGTGATTCTCAGACCCAGCTGTATGTGAGAACTGCCTGAGGGCTTTTAAAAATACCCATGAAAAAATGCTCACCATCCTTAATCATCGGAGAAATGCAAATCAAAACTACACTGAGATATCACCTAACTCCAGTAAGATTAGCCCACATGATAAAATCCCAAAACCAGAGATGCTGGCGTGGATGTGGAGAAAAGGGAACACTTCTACACTGCTGGTGGGCTAGAACTTTTTGACTAGGGATAAAAAGGAGAA
>CAUYON010124547.1:0-20760 GCA_963573935.1 Arctocebus calabarensis
CCCCCCCCCCCCCCCCCCCCCCCCCCCCCCCCCCCCCCCCCCCCCCCCCCCCCCCCCCCCCCCCCCCCCCCCCCCCCCCACTCCCCGCGCGCCGCCGGGGCGCCACTTCCTGTGTGATGCTTTTGCCCTTTTCCTGTGTGATGCAGGGGGCCACTTCCTGTGTGATGCTGGGGCCCTTTTCCTGTGTGATGCTGGGGCCCTTTTCCTGTGTGATGCTGGGGGGCTAGTTCCTTCCTGTGTGATGTTGGAGGGCCTCTTCCTGTGTGATGCTGGGGGCCACTTCCTGTGTGATGCTGGGGCCCTTTTCCTGTGTGATGCTGGGGGGCCACTTCCTGTGTGATGCTGGAGGGCCTCTTCCTGTGTGATGCTGGGGGGGCCACTTCCTGTGTGATGCTGGGGGAGGTCACTTGCTGTGTGATGCTGGGGTCCTCTCTCTGCATTTCCTACAGGAAGGCCCCCACTTTGTTGTCCTGCCTTTGTTCCCCTGCTTGGCCTTTGAATCCTTGCACTTTCCCTGGACAGTGAGCCTGGGCTCCCTGTTCCTTGCCTTTCCCCAGAGTGGGGCAGATGGAACCAGAGTGCCCTGGTGAGCAGCAACCTGGGGGTCCTGGGGATTCCTGCAGGTTCTACTCTGAGCGTAGGACCTGCTGGGGCCCCATTTAGTGGGATGGCGGTTCTCTAGAGAGTGGGCCCTCGGGGTGGCCCATCACTTGTCCTCTGGGGTCCTCCTGTACTAGGCAGGGCTTGCAGACCTGTCCATCACCAGGTGTGTGTGAGACCATGCGACGCTGACTCCCTATAGCTTCTTGGGTTCACTGAGCTCTTCTGCCAAGAGCTGCCAGTTTAGTGGGTATGTGAGCTGGTTGTGACAGCTGGGGATGTTTTATTTTTTGCTGTCAAGAACAACAAATTGTGACTGAGGCTACAAAAGGTCTTTTTCTCCATTTCCTGAAATTTCTACTAAATCAAAAGGGAGTTTCATAATTATCTTGCCTGAAGAAAAGAAAATATTTATTTCTGAAGATGTTACATTTTTGATGGTAAGAAAGGCCTTTTGTAGTTCACTAAAAGATAGTATCAATAAAATTTCCGAAGGAGAAAGTTTAAAAGTATTCCGGGTCAAATCTGTAAATTTTGTTTATAACAAGATATAGTTCGGCTTCTGTGTCATGGCAAAAGGATCCATGAATTGAGCAATTGGGAAGTGGCTCAGAGGTGACCCACCTGGCTCCCCTGGTCGGCCTGGCCATAGCTCCACCGTCCCGTGACCCCACCTCATGGCCTAAGCCCTGATGGGGCCTCCGTGCTCCAGCTCATACCTGCCCGGCCAACTTTACTTCTCCGTCTTCTTGTGGGTGGGGGGTCTGAGCCCCCACACCGCACATCCCCCTTCTCCTGCAACTTGGGCTGTACAGCCGGGAGCTGGGAGCGCTGGCCCCTTCCCTGAGGGGCCTGAGCCATCCGCCTCCCTGCAGCATATCCTGGAGCTGGAAGCCATGCTGTACGACGCCCTGCAGCAGGAGGCTGGGGCCAAAGTGGCCGGGCTGCTGTCGGAGGAGGAGAGAGAAAAGCTCCAGGTGGCTGTGGAGCAGTGGAAGCGCCAGGTCCTGAGCGAGCTGCGTGAGCGGGATGCCCAGATCCTGCGGGAGCGCATGGAGTTGCTGCAGGGGGCACAGCAGGTGCGCGAGGGCCTGACTCCAACCTGCTGCGAAGGGGTGGGGTGTCAAGAGCCAGGCTGGCCTCCTGTGGCCACTCCCTCTCGTGGCCATTATGGATGTGTTCCCTGTTAGCCACAACACAGGTCAAAGGTTAGCCTCCCTGGGCCTCTTTAGTCCCTGGAGTGTCCAGGTGAGGACGCCCAGCAGCCCCCTTCATCCCATGGGTGGACTGTGGGCAGAAATCAGCAGCTCGCGGGATCCCAGGCACAGGCATCACTCTCTCAAGGAAAGCTCTCTGCCTGACTTGCTCTGTCTGTTATCCC
This sequence comes from Arctocebus calabarensis, assembly GCA_963573935.1. Classification (NCBI taxonomy): domain Eukaryota; kingdom Metazoa; phylum Chordata; class Mammalia; order Primates; family Lorisidae; genus Arctocebus; species Arctocebus calabarensis. The sequence continues at coordinate 1,982 of CAUYON010124547.1, forward strand.
TGGCTGCTAGACCCTCAGCCATAAGGATGTTTGGGTGAATTAATTCCTTACCCTTTCCTTGGGTGTCTGGTGATGCAATTTTTGATGTGAAGTTGTGGGAGGTGGAAGGGTGTCATTCCTGCACAGGAAGTGTGGCTGTGGGGGGCCTTCCACTCTTCCACTGCAGGGACACTGCAGATAGCACAGCCACAGGCCACAGGGGGCAGAGGCCCCCCCACGTGCCAGCTGATCCCTGACTATTTGTCCACCAAATAAACAAGATCAAATTTTGAAAGGGCTTTTTGCCACTAGTTTCCCAAGTACTCTTGATTACTGAGTTGTTCTTTTTTTTACTATTGCAGAGAATTAAAGAGTTAGAAGAGAGAATAGAAGGTCAGAAGAGACAGATAAAGGAACTGGAAGAGAAGGTAAAAGTAACACAAATCCGGGGCCAGTCTGTTCCCGGAGCTGTAGGGCAAGACAAAGGGCACGGAGGCTCCTTGGGCTTGGGGGAGCAGATGGGCTGGTACCAGGTGGCTGGAGAGGGCAGAGATGAGCAGGAAGGTTTGGGATGGTGGCTGCCAGGACTCTGGAGCAGGGGGCGGGAGCCCCTAATGCTTGGCCCAGCTGTGAGGCTCAGAGGAGCCCTCTGTGTGGCATTAGGGCTCACCCAGAGCCTAGAGCTCTGAGTGTGTCATTACCTCAGACTCCTCCCACTGCTTGTGCCCAGGGCTGTGCTGAATTATTTGATCCCTCCAAATTCATCAAGTGCATTGTTCTAAAATTTAAGTCCCTGAAAGCCGGACTGTGGACTTTCCCCTAAAGGGCAGTCATCAGTACAATATGAATCTTCTGATCCTTCAAGCAATTACTCCTAGGCTCACAAACTCCTGCTGAAGTGCAGTGGGTTGGAGCCACAAGTGCAGGGCCTGGGATTTTCTGAATTTTCTGAATTTCCCAGATCTGAGAGGGGAGGGCTTGGGCTATGATGTTCTGTCCACGCACATGACCAGACTTGGTGCTCCCTGAGCCCTCTCTGTCCTGGAGGCCTTGCTGGCTGTTAGGGCAGTTTCTAGGGTCAGAAACTCGGGTCTGACTCGGGTCTCCTGATTGGTCCTGCCTGTGGGGTGGATCTCACCAAAGTGACCCGCTCCTGCTGAGCATTAAGAGGACAGTGGGACACCCCTTTCTCTTGTCCCTTCTGGAAGGAACAGGAGGCTGGTGTCAGGCAGGAGGTCTCTGTAGTCAGTACGTGCTTGGTACCTGCCTGAAGAAGAGCCCCCAGATTCCTTGGGCTTGCTGGGAGAGACGCAGCCCTCTAGAGAGCCGGGCCCTGACAGCAGACCGGCCCTCCCGCCCCACCAGCCCAGCCTGCCCCTGCTCCGCAGTGACCAGAACTGTTCCCTCTCCTGGGCACTTTGCAGCCGCCTGCCGAGCCATTGTCCTGCTCGAGGTGCAAATCTGCCATGAGGACAGAGCCGTGAGTGGTGTGTAGGGCATGACCTTTCCCACCTTGTGGGTACCAGGCACAGCCAGGAGCCTGCTGAGGCCAGGAGAGGATGTGCAGTTCTTGGGGCCTGAGCTTCGAGGAGCGCAAGATCTCTCTCTCAAGCAAACATCGATTTCATTGCCAGAGTCTCTTGATCTAGATCGGTCTGGGCTCCAACTACCAGCCCAAATGAGGACCAGGTGTTCCATCCACTCAGGTGTTGGTTGTACTTTGTTCTCAGGATGGGACTGAGGCCAGAACATTGTCAAGGGTGTGCTCTTGTGTGCTGGGCACAAGGCACGTCTTTCAACATGATTGTTATCTGATTGGCAGCTACTGAGCACCCTGTCTATGAACTCCTGAGACAGGTCTCAGTGATGGGCGTCAGTCACAGAGCAGGAAACTGAGTCCCCAAGAGGCTCCCCTTAGTGTGCTAGGAGCCCACTGGGTGTGTAGCCCCCAGCTGGCACCCTCGCCCAGCTCTGCATGGTGCAGAGTCCCCAGCATGTCCCAGGGCTGGCAGCACCGTCACCTCTGACACAGGGAATTCCCACAGCGTCCTGGGCCAGGTTCCTAACCTGGCCCTCTCCGCAGCCTACAGCTCTGTCTTGGTCTGTCTGTAATCAGATGTGTTTCTTGCCGGAAGTGCTACAAACTCTTTTTTCTCTTTCTTTTCTTCTGTTTCTCCACCCTCCCCTTTCCCTTTCAGTTTTTATTTTTGTTCTTATTTTTCTCCTTAGCTTTCATTCTCTGGTCGTAGCTCGTCTTGGCACCCTGACGTGGTGAGTATCTCAGGGCCAGGTCCAGCAGGTTCCCTCTGCCTCCCAGGAGACCTCCTCGGCCCTTGCCAGCCGGGAGCTGCCCATGCAGGCACCAACCCAAGCTCCACCAGGGCAGTTAGGAAGCTGCCCACACCCTCCCTGGGTCAGGATTCTGTCAAAGGCTTCCAGGTCACTGGGCCTTCTCCAGGAGGAGGAGAGCAGGGCCCACGCCCTGCCGGTGCGGGAGCAGCTCAAATGTTCGTGTCTCACCCTTCTCCCCTGCTTCTGTGGCACCTGGGCAGGAAGCGGTGCCCGGAGAACTCAGGTATTCCCATGTGCTGCCAAGCACAGGCTGTACCCAGGAGTTCCTGCCATGCTGCTGGCCTCTAGCTCTAGGCTGCAGGGTCACAGCTATCACCTGCAGCAAAGGCCACATGCCAACGTTCAATCATTGTTTCCTTTCCAAATGAGAGGGGAGGAAGAGGAGAAAGTGACATTTATCTCGGGCCTCAGGCTCCTGCCCCTCAGAGGGTCCTGAGAGGACCTTCCTCTGGGTGCAGGGGTCATCCTGGCCCCTTCAGCCTCTTCACACTGGCAGGTGCAGTGCAGTCTCCCTAATGGCTGTTCCCTGTGTCTCTTCTCTCCAGCCCCTGGAAGAGGTGGCCCCCGTTTCTCCCTTGGGACCAGAAGGCAGTAGTTTATGGCGACAGAACAGGACATGGTGTCTCCAACCTGAAGACCCCAGCGGATTTGCTGTCTGTGTGCCTGTCCTGTGGAGGAAGAGGGACAGGCACTTTGGATGGGACTGAGCCCATCCACTTGGGATGAGCCAGAGTTAGAACTAATTTTGTTGACTTCTTGGGGCTTCTCTGGGAGAGGCCTGTCCTCACTGTAGCCCCATCCCTGCTGCAGGGATGTGTGGTGTCCCCTGCCAAGCAGGGCAAGAGTCACTTCTGTGCAGGAGCACCACTGCTCACACCCTCCCTCTTCCGGTTCTCACAGTAAACATTGCCTGTGTCTGGAGGAAGATTTTCAGAAGCAGCATGGGCCGGTCCCCAGGGACAAAGGCAGCTATGTCCTGGGGGTAACCTTCCTGGGGCACTAGGAGGGTTCCTCTGGCGTGGTCCCCAGGAGGGTTCCCTATGGCTCCTCTGTGCACCAGGACGATGCCATGCCTCACCGCTGGGCTCCACACTGAACAAACCCCACACCTGTCCTGTTCTGTTCCTTGTCTCCCGGGGACAGAGAGCTGTGGCCACCACTAGCCACACAGAAGCCATCAGCCCTCTGCCTCCTTACACACCCCAAGGCAACAAGGCCAAAATCCCTCCCTGAAGGTCAGCCAGGAGCATGGTGGACTGAGCAGAGCAGGGAGGGGTCCTGGTGCTGGAGTGGGACAAGAGGTGGCAGAGCCAGCCAGAGGGAGGCTGACCTCGAAGAACATGGAAGCCAGAGGCAGTGCAGTCCAGAATCTCAGAGGCCCTGGGCACCAGGCGCCACCCAGCCTGGGAGCCTGGCCACAGACCAGCTGAGGGGCAAGAGCAGCACCCAGCGGGGCAAGGACGGAGGCACGTGTAGTGGAAGGAAGAGCCTGTGGCCCCGGGCCTCACAGGTGAGCAACAGCAGTGCCCAGCAGAAGGGGCCTGTCCTCTCTGCCCTGTGTGGTGGCCTGCTTCCCGGCCTGCTGATACTGCCCCACGTGAGATGTGACTTGGCTTCGCTCCCCCTGAAGAGGGTGCGGGGTGTGCGGCCAAGTCCTACACCTTCCTGTTGCAGGAGTCCTATGCCTCAGCCCTTGTCCCTGCCTGCAGCCACCAGAGGCACCGCGAGTGCTCAGCGAGCATGCTCCTGAGTCACAAGGTGGCTGTGCCGCCTCCCTGGAAGCCAGTTGGTCTCCTGTGCACTAAGCCTTTCCTGCCCTACCCCCCATCCCGCCACTCCCAGAGCTGCCAAGGACGGACGCTCTTTACTTTGTTCTGTGGGGCAATCTGTGCCTGTGCCCCTGACCCCAGACTCAGCAGGACCCCTGCAAATTGCAGGTGGTGAGCTCCGCAGGACTCTTTGGTCACCCCTCCTGTCCCACCAGAGCTAGGAAGTGTTTCTCGGGGGACAAGGGGGACGCACCCAGGCCCTCCCAGCCTCAGGTGCAGTAGCAGCTGCCAGAAGAGGCAGAACCCCTGGGGGGCCATCTCTCCCAGTTTGCAGACACCTGTTGGTGGGAGACATATACTCCTCCTGTGGTGGTGGGGGTCTCAGGGGTGGCTTGGCTCCCCATCATTGTGGGGCAGTGGTACTGGTGAAGTTGTCTCTCCTGCCACTGACCAGAGCCCCCTGTGGAAGTCGGGGGGGGCTATCATGGGGCTGGTTGGGGGTGCACAGAGAGTGGGGATAGGCTGGGGGGCTGTGGACTCAGCTCTCTTCCCATCTGCGGGACAAGGCTTGTGGGAGTGGGGAGGAGAGGGGGAGGAGGCCCTGGTGGTACCGGGACACACCATCTCCCGCAGGTTCTTGTGCATGGCCTTGGCGCCTCGACAGGGAGGGGCATTGGGGCGTGGGCAGGGCACCCTGCACCACAAGCCTGACTCCACTAGTGGGAGTGCCTGAGTGGGACCCTGTGGGGCTCTAGAGGTGGACAAGCTATCCCAAAGGAGGCAGTGGGCCTCATACCCCAGTAAGGGGCCACTGGACCTTCCCCAAAGGGCTTGTGGGGCTTCCATTGCCACACGCTTCCTTGAGATGCTGCCCCCATATTCTCTGCTGTGCAGAGTGGGGAGGGAGCATGTAGGATCAACCCCTGCTCATTGCGGAGAGGTGATGGCAATGCCTCCTCACCTCACATGGCAGCCTGGTGTGTGTTCTTAGAGGCACATCTCTAGAGTGTGTGCCCCCCGGGCAGCAGGTGTTCTCAGGTGTGCACAGGCGCATCCTTGGCCCAGAGAGTTTATTAGCGGGGCTCAGTCTCGGTGGCAGGAAGCCCACTCGGTCCAGCCCTGGCCCAGGGTGCCCACTGCCAGCCTCCAGAGGGCAATCCTGCTGCACGCCCTGGGGGTGCCTTCCAGGGGCCGTCCCACTGGCTGGGCCTGTGCTCTGCAAAGTGCTGCAATGCCAAGCATGGCGTCATTGCTGAGCAGGTCACTGGCAGCACAGTCTGCTGAGCTCTGCCCAGCCTCAGAAGGCACCTGTCAGATGGTGAGTGCCATTCAGCACGGCAATGCCTGCTTATGTGGACACTTGGTCCCGAGGCCTGGGGGATGCCATCCCAGGCAGTGGGGTCACTTCTGCCCTGTCAGTATCATTCCCCCCTTAAAGTGGGGGCACTGCACCATCCAGGCTACTCTGTGACTTGAGCGGTGAGAGCTGGGAGCCCAGGTGTAGGGTGGTGGTCTTCCCCAGGAGCCAGCTCCTCTTAGCTGCGTTGGTGACCTGTAGGGCCCAGACACAGATGGACGTCCCCCATGGATGGCGCTGCCTCTGGGTACTGGATGGGAGGTGACTCAGACCTGGTACTCCTGAGTGCTAATGTTGGGGTGGTCAGGGTGGGGGCGCCAGCCTCTCATTAGGGAAGGGCAGTGGAGGTGACTGAGCTGCCTGCGCCGTGGAGATTATGGGGTTGGCTTGGGCACTGGACACTACATAGCAGCCTCAGGGTCAGGCACGCTCAGAGGCTGGCTGGATGCAGAGCCACCCAGGAGAAGCAGATCCACTTGGCCACTTCCTGAGCAGTGGGCTGAGTAGGAAATGGACGTGGCTGGCATCAAGCTGTTGTAGGAGACCAGGTAGAAATATTAGCCTGGGACGCTTACCAAGGATGTGTCACCAGGCAGTAATTAATGGGACAGGGAACAAGGGCAGCTCCCAGGAGCTGGCTCCAGGAGTGACAAAGGCCCTTTGAATTTGTTCAGTGGTGTGAGGACAGGAGAGGTGCATCGTCAGCTCCTCTGAGGGGCTGCCGAGCTGTGACCACAATCACGCCAGCCTCCTCCATGGCCAGGCTCTCTCAGAACTCCTCCTGTCGGCCTCCAGCGAGAGTTTGGAGGGTGACAGTAAAGAGCTGTGACCCAAAGCTGCTGCCAGCAGGGGGGCCTAGTCTCAGCCCCAGACCATTGATGCCAACACCCATGAAAAGAGGCCCGTGTTGCCCAAAGACCAGCAGGTCCAGGCTGTGCGTCTCTCTCTCCCCCAGGACAGGTCCAGGCTGTGTGTCTCTCTCCACCAGGACAGGTCCAGGTTGTGTGTCTCTCTCCATCAGGACAGGTCCAGGCTGTGCGTCTCTCTCTCCATCAGGACAGGTCCAGGCTGTGCGTCTCTCTCTCCACCAGGACAGGTCCAGGCTGTGCGTCTCTCTCTCCACCAGGACAGGTCCAGGCTGTGCGTCTCTCTCTATCAGGACAGGTCCAGGGTGTGCGTCTCTCTGTACCAGGACAGGTCCAGGCTGTGTGTCTCTCTCTCCACCAGGACAGGTCCAGGGTGTGCGTCTCTCTCTACCAGGACAGGTCCAGGCTGTGCGTCTCTCTCTCCACCAGGACAGGTCCAGGGTGTGCGTCTCTCTCTCTACTAGGACAGGTCCAGGCTGTGTGTCTCTCTCTACCAGGACAGGTCCAGGCTGTGTGTCTCTCTCTCCACCAGGACAGGTCCAGGCTGTGCGTCTCTCTCTCTACCGGGACAGGTTCAGGCTGTGTGTCTCTCTCTACCAGGACAGGTCCAGGCTGTGCATCTCTCTCTCCACCAGGACAGGTCCAGGCTATGTGTCTCTCTCTACCAGGACAGGTCCAGGCTGTGTGTCTCTCTCTACCAGGACAGGTCCAGGGTGTGCGTCTCTCTCTCCACCAGGACAGGTCCAGGCTATGTGTCTCTCTCTACCAGGACAGGTCCAGGCTATACGTCTCTCTCTACCAGGACAGGTCCAGGCTGTGCGTCTCTCTCCACCAGGACAGGTCCAGGGTGTGCGTCTCTTTCCCCCAGGACAGGTCCAGGCTGTGCGTCTCTCTCTACCAGGACAGGTCTAGCCTGTGTGTCTCTCTCCACCAGGACAGGTCCAGGGTGTGCGTCTCTGTCCCCCAGGACAGGTCCAGGGTGTGCATCTCTCTCTCTACCAGGACAGGTCCAGGCTGTGCGTCTCTCTCTACCAGGACATGTCCAGGGTGTGCGTCTCTCTCTCTACCAGGACAGGTCCAGGCTGTGTGTCTCTCTCTCCACCAGGACAGGTCCAGGCTGTGCATCTCTCTCTCCATCAGGACAGGTCCAGGTTGTGCGTCTCTCTCTCCCCCAGGACAGGTCTAGGCTGTGCGTCTCTCTCCACCAGGATGTTTCCTGAATGGCCAGCAGTGTGCGTACCAGCACAATGAACGCAGTCCAAGAAGTGGCCGTGCTTACTAACGATGCACCCCTTTCTCCTCAGTTAACTTTTTTCCAACTTCTTATAAATTTGCAAAAGCAGTGTAGATAGTGTAGAGCCAGTGTAGGGTGCTCTCACCCATCCCCAGTGTTAATATCTTGTTCCTTCATAGGACACTTTCAAAACCTAACTGATCCACAGACTTAATTCAGGTTTTGCCTGTTTTTCTGCTGTCAAATGTCCCCTTTCATCCCGGGAATCCACATTGCATTTAATCACCCTCCACTGGTGAAGTGTCTCTGCTCTCTCATCACTCTTGACCTTGGCAGTTTGATTTACCGGATGTTTCCTCAGGATTATTTTGAGGTTGTATGTTTTGGGCAAGCATAGCAGTGTTGGGGCACCTAATGTTGACGTATTTGCTGCTTATGTTTCCCTCAATCCCCTGGCTGAGCAGGTAGCTGCCGGCATTGCCACTGAAAAGTGCCCTTTATAATTAACATGTTTGTGGGGGGTAAATGAGACTGGAAAAATCTTACTGCTCCTTAAACTTTTGCTGATTGATTTTAGCTTCTTGTCTTGCACATTTGTGCTGCCACAAAGCAGGGGTATCCAACCTATGGGCCACGTGATGATTTTCTGAGGGCCTTTTTTGCTTATCTGTGGTGCCAGATACCATGAAAAGTGTACATGGACCTTCTCTTAGCTCGTCAGCCTTCTTTAGTGTTTGTGTATTTGATGTGTGTCCTGAGACAATCTGTGTTCTTCCAATGTGCAGCAGAGGCAAAAAAAAGGTTGGATCTCCCTGCAAAAGGAAGTCCAAGTTTGGGGCGGCACCTGTGGCTCCTCGAGTAGGGCACCGCCCCCATATACCAAAGGTGGCGGGTTCAAACCCAGCCTTGGCTGAACTGCAAAACAGAAAACTAGCCAGGCATTGTGGCAGGCGCCTGTAGTCCCAACTACTCAGGAGGCTGAGGCAAGTGAATCGCCTCAGCCCAGGAGCTGGAGGTTGCTGTGAGCTGTGTGATACCACGGCACTCCACTGAGGGCGATAAAGTGAGACTCTGTCTCTACAAAAAACAAAAAAACAAAAACAAAAAAAAGAAAGTCCAAGTCTGGACATTTTGCAACAAAAAGAGGTTTATTGCGGTCATAGGTCTGAGGGCTGCACCAGACACCCTCCGCCAGCATCTGCTTCCTCTGAGGGCCTCAGGAGCTTCCACGTAGGGCAGAAGGGCAGGGGCCACCTGTGCAGAGATTGCGTGGTGAGAGGGGGAGTGAGTGGGGGTGTGTGTGCCAGGTGTGTGTTCCTTCAGCAACCAGTTCTTTTGGGAACTAAGAGTGAAAATGCTACCGAGCCATTCAAATGCCTCCAACATCAGGGATCAAGTTTCAACATGGGATTCAAGGGGGCTGAAAACCCGTGTCCAAGCCACATCACGCACATTGGCAGACCTTCCCTGGGAGTTCGGATGATGATTCCGGGGCTGTGCCTTCCTGCTAACGAGGCCTGTTCCGCCCCTTTGCTCCTTTCTTCATTTGCCTCATCATTCACACCCCATGCACGTGTGGCCAGCTCATTTGTCCTGCACCGCTGTCTGCTGCCTCTGACTCAGGCTGCTCCTTCAGGTGGGCGCCTGCGCCCCATCCATCCTCCCCTCCTTCAGGTAAGGGCTTCCTTCTGTTCTATCACCACGAGGTGCTCCAGGCTGACCTTGCAGTGTCCCTGTCCCAAGCTGGACAGAAGGTGTGTTTAGAAACCAAGATCTGTGGATCTGGGTGTGCTCATTGCTTCTGCGGTGACATTATTTCCGGGCCCTCTCAGAGACGGAGCTTGGAGGTGTGTTTGTACTAACCCCCGAGTGGCCACCCATCTCTGTCCATTCCTTTGTCGTCTGTCTCTCCACTGCAGAGCCACGAGTTCATGCTGACATCTCCAACTCCAGGCCAACAGCGCAGGGCTCTGCCTCACTTGTCACACAGTGGTGTGGCACCGGCCTTCATGGCCTATGATGTATCTGCTTGTTTGTTCAACCCTGGCACACATGCGAGGCCTAACCTGCACCTGCTGAGAAACCAGCACACAGCTTCTGTGCACAGCCCAGCTTGCCCTGTTGTCCAAATTGGATTCTTTTCTTTTCTTTCCACTCTCTCCTGGGTAGTGATGTCTAATTTACATTATGGTCAGTTTCCTTTCTAAAGCCTATATTCCAATTTGGGTTTACTCCACATAGTGATTTAAAAAAAAAACACGTAGTAAAATTGACTAAAATCAGTGAAACTGTGACAGTTGTCCAGTGTCAGCACACAGGCAGTGTGCGTACCCACCACAGGCACAGAACACACCGTCCCAGGCCCCTCCTGCTGACCTTGCTGGGAGCCACCCCAGCCCTCCCATCAGCAACCCTGGTCTGTTTCTACCAGTTCAGTTTTGCCACTTTCAAGTAACATACATGGGGTCACACGCATGCAGCTTTGAGATCTGGCCATGCTCACAGCAAAACCCATTTAAGGTTTCCTTGTGTTGCTATGTGGCTGTGCAGGGTTCCCATCTCGATGCTGAATGTTGTCCAGTGCGCGTAATAACACAGCCTACCAGTCTCCGGCTGAAAGACTTTTGGGTTGTTTTCAGTTTTTGGCAAGTATGAGCAGAACTGGTAGAAATATTCATGAACAGGCTTTTTTATGAATGCGAGCTTTCATTTGTCTTGGGTAAATACTGAGGACTGGGATTGTTGGGCCATATGAGAAGAGTGTGTTTAATTTTGTAAGGAGCTGAGCCACTCTGTGTTCCCCTGGCAGGCACAGCCTCCTAATGCTACACACACCCACTCGCTGATACGCTGTGTTGATCCCATAGGGTAGAGGGTGGCATCTTACTTGGGTTTGAAGTTGTGTCTCTCCAGTGGCACCGAGCATCATTCCGTATGTGGGTTTCGCCTCCATCTATCCTCTTCAGTGAAATGTTCAAGTCTTTGGTCCGTTTTTGAAGTGAGTCATTTGCCTGCTTGTTGTAGGGTTTTGAGGGCTCTCCGTATACCCCAGCACATGGCGTCGGCAGACACGCTCTCCAAAAGTGTTTTCTTCCAGCCTCTCCTCTGTCCTTGTGTTCTCTTGAGTGTCTGTTGAGGTGCGGAAGTTCTTAACTCTGATGAAGTCTAATGCGTCAACTTTTAAGATATGGGTTACATGTTTTTGGTGTTAAAACTGAGAACTTGGCTCGGCACCTGTGGCTCAACGGGCTAAGGCGCCAGCCACATACACCTGAACTGGGGGGTTCGAATCCAGCCCAGACCCGCCAAACAACAATGACGGCTGCAACCAAAAAATGGCCAGGAGTTGTGATGGGCGCCTGTAGTCCCAGCTACTTGGGAGGCAGAGGCAGGAGACTTGCTTGAGCCCAGGAGTTGGAGGTTGCTGTGAGCTCTGATGCCACAGCACTCTATCCAGGGCGACAGCTTGAGGCTCTGTCTCAAAAAAAACTAAGGAAACTTCACCTAACTCAATGTTGCAGTTATTTTCTCCCACGTTTCCTTAAGGCACAAAGGAAAGACATTTGGGTGCAAACAACCCCAAACTGGAAACAACCCAAATGTCTTTCAGCTGCATTGCCTTAATATAGTTTCTCATGTTGTGATGTCCCCCGACCATAAAATTAATTTTATGGTCGGGGGACATCACAACATGAGGAACTGTATTAAAGGGTCGCAGCTTTAGGAAGGTTGAGAACTACTGCCTTAAGGGTTTTATGTCTTAGATTTAAAATACCCATGACTGAGGGTGAGTTAATTTTTTCATCTGGGGCTCAGAATGGATACAAGGTCACCTTCTGCACACCCATGTCCACCCCAGGTGTCCTTGGCCCTTTCCAACCCATCATGAACAATTCATCCTCTTTTCTGGTTGAAATCCCTTCTGCCTGGCTCTGTGCTCAGCTCAGTGCTGGCCTCAGTGTCCCACACTGTTGCTGCATGCTGGCGTGGGTGCTGCTGGAGCCCCGGGTCTGCCAAGCCAGCATGTCGGGCCCCACATGGGCCTGGACTGGGGCTGGGCTTCCAGAGCCTGGTCCTGTCCCACCTCTGGTCTGGAACTTGAGATGTGTTAGATTAACTGTCAGTAGATTCAGATTTATAGCTCCCAATGCATCAGGCACCTGAATGCCAGTGAGTGGCTGCTCCTTCTAAGCTTGGTCCCAGACGCTTACTGTGCTGCCACCCAGACAGGCCAGAGATGACAGCCATTCATCATTTTGAAGATCCAGGGGTGAGCTGCTCTTCAGACACCCCCGCAGTGCATGAGCACAGTGCACAGAGGGAATGAGAACCTCTATTGTTTAAAATCTCTCTCACACACTCCATTATGAGCCAAGGAAATTTCCTTTTACTGAATTTGTGTATGTTGTTAAAGAGAGAAAGAGGAACAAAAGGGCAGGTGTTTGTGACTAGTCCACCCAGGTGCCCACAGCCAGTATGGAGGCTGCTCTGTCCCGGGGAGGGCAGCTTCTCCCGGGGCCTTCCAGTACCTCCAGGTGCTGCCTGTCTCTCTCAGAAGCAGAGGCAGGACCGCGGCCAGTGGCTGGGGTCTCCCAGATGCCAGGGGCTGATTCAGGCCCTGCCTGGGCACCCTGCCATGCTCCCTCAGGTTTGAAGTCAGCTGTGCTCGCAGCCCCTGGGGGTCATGTGGCATCTGCATTTCAGAACCAGCGGCTAGAAGGGTCCTTGCCTCCCACCCCCACCCCGACAGAAGTGACTCACTCTTCAGGTTTGGGCACACAGAACCACTTCAGTCTTAAAGCTGGTGTGCCCCACTCTCGCCGTCGGGCTGCTGACAGCCCACTTGGCCGCTCTGTCCTCTCATTTCCACAGCATTTCTGGCTCCAGCAGCCACAGCAGACTCCCTCCTCTGACCTGTGGCGTGTCCTCCCTGCAAAAGCTCTGTGCAGACACATATGTTTCTAAAAGGCAGAATTTTGTCATCTTTTGAATCTTCTCCACAAAGATGTATTTTGGATGTATTTTTGCTGTGGATTTCACTATGCTGAAATTCGCCCATGTATGTGACCTCATCGTTGGGCTTCACTGCCCCTCTGATGGACACTGGGGCTATTTGCAGGTCTCTGATGCTGCTTGGACAGCCCTGTGAGTCTTCTGGTGGGTGGTGCCAGAGCATGTTCCGGGGTTGTGCCCAGGACTTGGAACAGGGGCCGCCTGATAGGAGCGCTGCGCGGTGGGAGACCCTGCCCAGCCCCTTTCCAGTCCTTAGTGGCTCCAGGACGGTTTCTTTCTTCTCTTTGCTTGGATTCTACCTGATTTTACCTGATGGCAGAGATGTTTCTCAGATGTGACTGGGGGATTTGGACAGAATCTCAGACAGAAACTAAGTAACTGGCTTGAAAGCGGGGTGGCCCATGCTCTGTAGCGACCTTAGCAAAGCAACATGGATCCTTTCACTAGCGTTGACCGTGAGACCATTAATGACAGATGTCCTTATTAGGAACATCCATGTCAGAAAAGCTGGCTGGGCGCTCCCATGGAGGCTGTGAGAGCAGCTGCTGGGACCCAGATAAGAAGTGGGCAGATGCCGTGCACAGGTACATGTGGGCACACTCCTGTGCTGCAGTGTGCGTTTGAGTCTATGTGTGTGCAATTCCTGTGCATTAGGTTCTGAGTGTGCACACGCGCCTGTGCATACAATATGCACACACTTGTGCATTGGATTTTGTGTGTGTGGGATTCCTGTTCCTTTGGTTGTTTGTGTGTGCATATGCTTGTGCATTTGGTTGAGTGTGTGTGTAATTCCTGTGCATTTGGTTGTACAAGTGCGTGCACATGCCTGTGCATTTGGTTAAGTGTGCATGCATATGTCTGTGTGGTTGAGTGTGTGTCCACATGCCTGTGCATTTTGGTGTGTGTATGCACACACCTGTTTTGTTAAGTGTGTGTGCACACCTGTATGGTTGTGTGTGTGCACACCCCTGTATGTTTGGTCATGTGTGTATGTGTGTGTGTACATACCTGTTTGTTTGGTCGTGTGTGTGTACATACCTGTATGTTGTGTGTGTGCACACCTGTTTGTGTGTGTGTGCACACCTGTATGTTTGGTTGTATGTGCCCACACCTGTGTTTTATTGTGTGTGTGTGGGAATGGGACAGCAGTGAGTAGGCAGAGTCAGGGAAGCCACCTCCCACTCCCCAGCTCCTGCAGTGGGGTGGCCTGTGAGTGGAGAGGCAGCTTGGACCCTCCCTGCTCTCCAGAGCCTTGGAACTGTGTTTCCAGATGGGCAGAGCCTGCTGGAGCCCCAGGCAGATGGCACCTATCAGGCCTGGACTTGCCCAGGGGTCATCCTAAGGGTTGTCCATGCACAAAGAGGATGTAGATCAAAGCGGGAAGAGGTGACAGGCAGAACTGCCAACTCCAGTGGGGACCCAGAGGGCCAGTGGGTGCCCTTCCATCCCGTGAGACCCTGGTCCCTCCCTTTAAGCAAGAGCATCACCAACCACCACGCACCTCCAGCACACCCAGCATCAGACAGAGTAAGCCCAGGACACTGTGCTGTTCCCACAGATGTCCAGTGTGCAGGTGCCCCAGAGCCGTTCCCCTGCCCCCTCCCTGCTTTGGAAGAAGGGAGGAAGTCGTTCGGAACTGCTGCACTGAGAGGAGCCATGGGGACCAAGTAGGCCCTCCTGTGTGGGCTCAGCCTGCAGCTCCCAGCTCATTTTGCACCATTCTCACCCACCGTGATGGGGGGCCCCCCACCTTAGGGAAGGGAGTGGCTGGTGAGGACTCAAGCGACGGTCCTGTCTGCCAGGCCGGGCAGCGGCAACTGGCATCAGCACCACCAGCCAGGCAGGCTGGGGCCAGGCCTAGGGGGGCTGGGGCTTAGCAGGCAGGAGAGGTTGCAGCCCCCATAGTAGCCTACAGGTGCAGGGGCCATAGTAACAGGGTCCTGGGGGAGCCACCTCCCACTCCCCAGCATGGCTCCTGCAGTGGGGTAGCCTGTGAGTGGAGAGGCAGCCCCTGCCCTGCAGCCTGGAGTTGGAGGGGCCATAGTGGGCTGAGCCTCTGAGACTGCCCCCTGGGTGTCCTGTCCAGCGGCTGTGGGCCCCAGCAGGTAGTGTGGTCTTCCTGAGGACTTCATTTTGCCACCGGGTATTTCACCAACCCAACACATCTTCCGTCCACACAGGGCATCCTTCACTCAGGCATGCTCTGATCTCACACCCTGACTCGCGCCCACGAGCAGCATGGCAGGGCTGCAGAGAGGGTCTGCTCCCTGCTCATCCTTTTCTAATGGATGCAAGACTGGCTCCTGCCCAAGGGATCTGGGCTGGGAGGAGCCAGGTCTAAATCAAGGGATGGGAGACCTGCTTTTCCAGAGCAATCCTGGAAACCAGCACCACCGACTTCCACCCACAGACTCTGCCTGGCCCTGAGCTCCCTCCCCTGGGCAGGTAAACACAGCCGGTCCTTCTCTAAAGCTTGACAACCAGCTTATTCCATCTCTGCTGACGGTAAGGTGAGAGCTGGGTCCCGTCCAGTTTACGCAGAGGCAATCTGGGTATCTCCCCATCCTGAATGGGAGGAAGCAGGGATCAGTGGCTCAGACAAGTGAAAAACCACAAGACACTCAGCAGGTCAGTCAGTATGACTGTGACAGTGGCAGTCGGTGTCTGGGAGCTGAAAATGAGGGTCCTGCCTTCCCGCCAGTGCTCAGCATTGGAGGCCTATCCCTCCTGACAGTGACATTTCAAAGGAAGGTCCTCCAGGGAAACTCTGCTGCTCTGGGAGCCGCACACATTCACAGTTGTAAGCCCTTTTTAGTAACTGTTCTGAGAAGGAGAGGTCATAGTGGCGCTGGAACAAAGGAGTGTTCTGGTTGTTGGGTCCTGGGGCAGGAGCATTCAGAGGGCCCTCTGTTTGGACAGAGGAGTCATCCCACTACTTCAGGTCACCATGAGCTGCACACCTGCAGAGAGGTGTTATGCACCCCAATTTCTTCCCAGTTCTCAGTGAGGGCCAGAGCACTCGGCAGATGCACCCTAGAGGGCACCTGCAGCTCCTGCCTCTCGGAACCTCTTCTGCTGCCCCACCTCCACCCACACCTCTCCAAGACCTGCTCCTAGGGACATGGGCTCCAGAGGTCCTGCCTCAGGGTCAGAACTGGGGACATCACCTGTCCCATCAGCTCCCAGAATGGCTCACAGGGTGAAAGGGCTCCCAACACAGGACGCCTTCCCACCTGGTCTCTGGTTCCCTGGGCCCCACTTGGAGAACTGTCATTTCTATAAAGAGGAGTAACTTCTTTCCCAGTGTTGAGCTGCAAGGAGACCACTTTTTATCTTAGCTAAAATGGCCTATTTGTTTTCTCTGTTTAAAATGTGTTTAAGTCATATTCTGATCTAGTCTGGGATTTTAGTAACCCCAGAGCCTGCTGCAGTTTCATGTCCATCCCCTCCGAACCTCATGTTGAACTCTGATCCCCAGTGTGGGAGGTGGGCCCTGGGGAGGTGAGTGGGCCGTGGGAGCAGGGTCCTGGTCAGTGTGGGCACCCTCATGGGTAATGGGCAAGGAGTGGGTCTGGCTCGTTAGCTCCCTCCAGACTGGCTGCTAAAGACAGCCTGGCTCCTCCCGCTCTTGGCTCCCTCTCATTCTCCTCCCATCCCCTGCCCCCACCTGTGACACCTGCTCCCTACACCTTCTTCCAGGAGTAAAAGCTTCCCAGCCCTCCCCAGACATAGGTTGGCTTGTGTCCTCCTACGGCCTGCAGAACTGTGAGCCAGGGAAGCCTCTTTCCTCATCAGTCACCCCCTCAGGCATCCCTTTGTAGCGAGGCCAACAGAAAGAGATGAAATGTTTCTCCAGCAGGGTCCGTGTCTCTACAGACTGGAAGCTTCTCTTGCTACTCAGGAGGCCCAGCACCATGGCTGGACATGCTGGGGGTTAACAGACTGAGTCCAGGTCCTGCCTCTGCCTTCTCAGCCACTCTTATCCAGAAACCCCCGGGAATGGTGTTTGGCCATGTATCCGGGCACTCCGGGCTCAGTTAAGTTGACACATAGAATCACCATCACGGCACCCAAGGGCCGTGGGCCACACCTGCACCGATTGATACTCATAGAGTGGCCACGGCTTCATCATTCACTTCTTCAACAGCTCAGAGTCAGAATCAGGAGGGGAGTCTCCAGAGCTGACCTCGGACAGGGAGGAGGTAATGGGTCATCACCATGGTGGGAACAAGGGAAGGGCCCTGGGAGACCTTGGAGGAGGTGGGAGGAGGAGCTAAGCCTACAGCTTCAAACCCACTAACCTGATATTTCCCCAAATTCAGAGCTTTGAGGGAAAAGGCTTGGCCCCAAACAGGTTAGTGGTTGCCATTTGTTTGTTTGATTTGCAATGTTTGGCTGGAGATTTTCGGACAAACAGAGCTTATGGGGAAGGCCCCGTTTGCCGCTGTCCTTCCTGCTGGCTGGTTGTATGGATGTCTGTGTGGGTCGTGCTTGGTGCTGGGTGGGCACAGGGAGCACAGGTCCGTGTTTGTCTCCTGTCTCTGCCATTGGGCTCCACAGCACCACTGTGCGTGAGCTCCTCCTGCCTCCTGCACCTCCCCCCCGTGAGATATGGTCCCCTGGGGATCCATTCACTGCTCTCTGTCTTGGGAATTGCCCGAGAAGCTGCATGTGGATGGAACATGCCTGGGTTTCTCACTGTGGGATCCTTGACATGAACCCTGACCCCTCAGATGTCTGCTACACGAATGACCAAGTAAGCGTATGAGTGTCCCTCTGGGTGGCAGGGAGCACATCCTGTCCAACCTGCAGCCTCAGGCCTCTCGCTACAGCAGTGGGAGCAGAGTGTTCCAGAGGCCTCACAACCATCCCATGGCTGGTGACCCTCTAGGACTCACAGGACTCAGCACATGGTCAGCCCATTATTACAGAGATGTCACCAGGACAGCCAGAAGACACAGTACAGTTGAGAGAGATCTCTGAGCTGATTTTCTGTGCCTCCCCCTACCCCCTGAAAGTGCAGAGAACACACTCTCTCTGGCAGGACAAGTGCAGCCACTTGTGAGCAGTGTTTCTCTCAACCGGGAGCCCAGTTGAGATTCAGAATTCCAGATTTTATTTGGGGGTTGTTTAGTTGGGCACCTCCAGCCTACTGAAATGTCAGACCCTCAGAAGGACAACGAATGTTTGCCATAAATCCCATTGTTGGTACAGTCTGGGCAGGTACAGTCTCATCACTCAGAGAACATTTCAAAAGCCAAATTCCTGGACACCAGCCAAGGGCCACCCTTGCAAACAGGCCTCCACTGATGGTTTCCATACCTTCTGGGAACAATGGCAATGAGGGTAATTTGCAAAGCAGGCCAGCACTCAGCTCAGGAGAGGGGTGGTGCAACTGCAGGGAACCAAATGCTATTGCTGGTGATGTTTTAGAATTCTATGTAATGTTTTTAATAAGATTTCTGTTCTGTATTTGCATGTATGCCATGCCCCAGGCTGTGATCACATAATTCAGAGAGACAATGGCTTGGGGTGGAAGGGTTTGGGGGTGGTTGGTCAGCCCACAGGTGTCACCTTGGGAAATCATAGTCATCTAGCTTCTTCATCTGCAAAAGGAGAGGTCTGGACTGGTGAGTCCCTTTCTTCATTCTAGAGCATTCTAGAGACAGTCGACTAGATGACAGCTTACTGAGAAATGAATCAGATATGAAAAGCAATGTGTTATTTTAGTTGCAGCGGGATTTCAGCTGTGACATGTAAGATGTGAAATAAGCATGTGAACTTAGACTGCATTTATTTTTCATTCTGTTTGAGGTGGTACCTTCTGACTTAGAAGTTAGGTTAAAAAAAAAAAAAAAAACAAGAAAATCTCCAGATCTGTCCTAGATTAGGAAACTGTCGAGTCCCCACCGCCTGTGGCCATGTGGTTCTCCTCTGCCGCCCACCCCAGGGTGCTGCTGTGCCCACGGTCACGGGATGATCCAGGGCCCACCTCCTTTTTTTTCTCTCATAGCTGTGTACATTAATGCAATCATGGGGTACAATGTGCTGGTTTCATATACAATCTGAATTTTTTTTTTTTTTTGAGACAGAGCCTCAAGCTGTCACCCTGGATAGAGTGCTGTGGCATCACAGCTCACAGCAACCTCCAATTCCTGGGCTCAAGCGAGTCTCTTGCCTCCACCTCCCAAGTAGCTGGGACTACAGGC
>CAUYON010124549.1:0-15269 GCA_963573935.1 Arctocebus calabarensis
CCCTAGCCCGTTGAGCCACAGGTGCCGAGCCTTCTTCAACATTCTTGATACCCACTATATTTTGCCATAATAGGTGATTCAGTATTTTAGATTCATCTGGCATAAAGATAGTATCAGTAGAACGTTTTAGAGATTTTAGACCAAGAAAAATAAGGCATGACTTAATACTTAATACACAAAATTAATATCTAGGTTTATATGATATTAGAATTTCAGAAATGGTTTCTATGATAGTGTATTTCAGGTCTGAATTGTGATTGAAATAAATCTCACTAAGCAGTCTCTGGGATTCTGAATCATGATCAGCAATCTCCCTGATTCTATATCACTCTCAGTCACACGTCATAGCTGGAAAATGTTTTATACCCCCTAATATGGGTTACTATTGACTAGAATAGTACTCAAAAATCACTTAATAGGTCAAATTAAAATGGAAGAATCTGGATAAGAGCGAAAAAACACTATATAACTATTTCTACACAAATTCACCTCTTCCACTATTCTATAATGTATCTTATGTTCTCCTTCACAGATTAATCATATTTGCTTTCTTTTTTTTTTGAGACAGAGACTTATTTTGTTGCCCTCTGTAGAGTGCTATGAGTATCATAGCTTCCAGAAACTTCAAATTCTTGGGTTTAAATGATCCTCTTGCTTCAGCCTCCAGAGTACCTAGGACTACGACTGTATTTTTAAATATGTGGTCTTGCTCTTTCTCTGATGGGTCTCAAACTCCTTAACTTAAGCGAACCACCTGCTTCAGCCTAGAGTACTGTGATTAGAGGTGTGACTCACCATGTCCGGCCTTAACATTTGCTTTTGATTACATAATAGTTTCACAGGAGCTACATCAAAAACTCAGTCACACACCAGGGAAGAAAGTCTTTTGAAAGTCTTTTTCAAGATTGGCATTGTAATAAAGGCTTTTTAGTGGTAATATTTGGGCTATTTTGTTTTACAAGTCCAATCAGCTCTGATCTTGCACTTCCTCAAAGTCTTTTTTTACACTAATAATGTATTATATGTTGAATATCAAAGAAATGCTCTAAAAATTTCAAGTCCAATTGTCTATCTTCTTTTAAAAAACTGTTGTTCACGTCTTTTGCTCACTTTTTTTTTTTTGCAGTTTTTGGCTGTGGCTGGGTTTGAACCCCACCTCTGGTATATGGGGCCAGCACCCTACTCCTTTGAGTGCTACCCTTCTTTTGCCCACTTTTTAATGGAATGTTTTAGTTTTGTTCTTGCTGATTTGTTTGAGCTTTTACGGATTCTGAAAATTAGCCCTTTATCAAATGTATAGTTTATGAGCATTTTCCCCAATCTCTAGGATGTTTTGGCTAGCAAACATATGAATAAATGCTCAACTAATCATCTAAAAAATGCAAATTAAAGCCACAATGAGATATCATCTTACCTTTGTTAGAACAGCCATTATTAAAAAAATAAAATGTAATTGATGCTGGTGAAGATGCAGAGAGAAAGGAAAGTTGATATGTTATTGGTGAAGCTAAAAATTAGTACAACCTCTATGGAAAACAGAATGGAGATTCCTCAAAGATATAGCAATCCCACTACAGAATATTTAACCAAGGGAAAATAAATCACTTTATCAAAAAGACACTTGCACTCCAAAGTGTATTGCAGCACAATTCAAAATTGCAAAGATGTGGAATCAACCTAAGTGCACATCAATTCATGAGTGGATCAAGGAAACTGCGGGGTGGGCGTGTGTGGGGTAGGTATGTACACACCCTATAGTGCTTCTTAGCCATGAAAAGGAATGAAATAATGCCATTTGCAGAAACTAGAATGAAATTTAAGACCATTATCCTGAGTAAAGCATCTCAAGAATGAGAGAACAAATACCATTTGTACTCTTGAATAATTGGGAACTAAATGATGGATGCACAAGGCACACAAAAAAATATGAGAAATCATAGGAAATTGAATTCATAGGCAATCAAAAAGGAGGGGTAAAAATCTACTTATCAAGTACAATGAACACTCTTCAGCTGCTGAGCACACTAAAATCCCCAACAGAAGCATTATAAAAGGTTCTCTAACAAAAACATTTCTACCCCTTAATATTTTGGCATAAATAAAGATGCATAATAAATTTTCCAGGGCAAGAATCAACCTATCCACCTTTGACTGACAGCTACCTTAAGGCTGAGACATGGCCTCTTTCAAAAATATTATGCGATTAGTTATTCATTCACCACTTTTTAATATTAGCTGGTGATGCTCATTGACTTTTCTTGTAAGTAAATATACAGAATTAAACTCAGCTAAATCACTCCCCTACCTGATTGATCCTTTCATGTCCTTCAGACATAGACTGAATCAACGAGGTGGCTTCATACTTTGATGCTATCGCCTTTCTGCTTGTGATTTCAGAGTTATGAAGTCAGGAGTAGAAACAACTCTACCACAATACAGAAGACATTTACAGCTTTTGTTTTTATCAGTCAAAACTATTTTAATATGACCAGAAGAACTTTACTTTGAGATGATAGGTATTTTCTGGGCATGAGCAATTAAGAGAGAGAGGTACTAGCAAAGAATAATAATAACCGTTACACTGGTACATGATGGCTTACATTTGTATTCCTAATACTTTGGGAGGCTGAGGTGGAACAATCATTTGAAGCCAGAATTTTAAGATCAGCCTTGACAATAAAGCAAGACGCTGTCTCTACGAAACATGGAAAAGTTACCAAGTATAGTGGCATGGGCCTACAGTCCCAGACTCAGGAGGCTGAGGCAGGAGGATCACTTGAGCACAGAGACTTAGGAGGCTGAGGTGGGAGGATCACTTGGGCCAGCAGTTTGATTTTGCAGTGAACTTTGATGATGCCACTATATTTTATTTCAGGTAACAGGGTGAGACCCAGTCTAAAAATACATACACACATACATAGATTCTATCACATGGTGATATTATACAGACGATGGAGGAAAATAAAATAAGCTTGTAAGGGAATCAGAAAATTTATATGTTGATGTGAGTATTAGATCCTTTCTTGAACACCATTTCACTTTTTATGTTCTTATCATCATACCTGTTTTATGTGGTCCTCTCTACATTTGGTCTTAACTGAAATACCCCACCATGATAAGATTCCTGAGAGGTCACATCAGGGCCAGAAGACAATACTCAAAAGCAAGGGGATGGGTGTTCCTTCATTGAGAATTGACCACCTTTAATAATAATACCTCCTTCTTTCTCTTGCTCCAACTGACTTTATCCTCCCACTCTTTCGTGAAAAGCTGATACCTTGTGATGACACTTCAGAGCAGCTGTTGACATTTAACTCTTTGTAGTAAATGTCATTAAGTATAATACCTCACTACTTCTCTCTCTTTCTTTTTTCATTTCCCTTTCTTTCTCATTCAAATTCCTTAAGGCTTAGTATTTGCCCCCCAAAAATTTTTGATATTTTACTCTTAGCTTTGGCTTTGCTTTCTAAATGTTCCTACTGTAAGTATGAATAAGAAACAGCATCTCTTAGGATCTTGATAGAAGTGCAGAATCTCACCATGTGGCCCCCAAAATAACACCTTCCCTCTAACAAGATTTCCAACTAATAAATATGGACACATTCATGAAACACAGCTTTGGAGGTCTGCACAACTCTGTGGTAGTAGTATACTGAGATAAGTTCAAAAAGTGAAAGTACTTAGAAAATTTTATAGCAATTTTACATTACCACGAAATGCCAACTTTATTTCACAAATATATCATTGTACAAAGGACTGAAATTGAAACAAGTTACTCCTTTCATGTAGATAATTCATGAACATGCTTCTGGAAGACCCAAGCTAAAAACTGATTTCAGTATTAAATAGAGTGTTCAAAGATAACCATATTAATAAGTTGATATTTCTAGAGACTGGAAGCGATGAAGGAGCTTGTGATGTACACTCTTGAAGGGGGAGAGTTTTGAGCCAAAGAGGCAGTAATTATGTGGTCCAGATACAGAAGCAAAATTCTAGTTGATTTTTGAAAAGAACAAGAAAGTCATAGTGACTGGGGCAGAGAGTCAAAGAAAAAGAGGGAAAGAAGAAAAGGGGATATTGCAGAGATATGTGCGTGTGTGTGTGTACGCAGCTCGAATGCAGCTTGAATGCAGCCTATGTGGGGCTTGGCAGGCAATGTTAAGGCTTTTCACTTTATATTCTAAGTGAAATGGAAAGTTATTGGAAGGATTCAGGTGAGGAGAGATGTGATTGTATTTACCTTTTTAAAAAGATAACTGCACTGGTTGTTTTAGGGATTGACTCAGTGTGAGCAAGGTCTGAAGCCGTGAGACCACCCAGGAGATTGGAGACCTTTGGAATGATTCAGGCGAGACATGATGGCATCTGGTTTCACTGTTATAGCAAGGAAAGGGCTGAGATGAGGCTGGATCCTGAATGAACACTGAAGGTGGTGCTGAGAGTATTTTCTGATAGAATGAATGTGTGTGGGGAAGATGAAGTGATAAAGAGAAAATTAAAGTGGAAGTTTTTTGCCTGAGCAACTGGGAAAATGGATTTCCTCTTAACTGAGGTGAGAAGAGCAGGTTTGACGCACAAAATATATTCAAAGCTTTGCTCAAACATTTGTAAACATTAATGTACAGTAGTAAAGGCAAATGCACCCATTTATAATAGAAATTTTGTATTCTCATGATGCCTCTGAGCCCAGGTATAAAAATCGTGAAAAATAATAATATCTTAAAATGCAGGTAGTAGTACTGAAAAAACATCTTGAAAGAATTTTAGACAAAGGATAATATCTTGATTAGTTCACTTACTAAGATAATAATTGAAGAAGTGTCTTAAATTCTCTGAGCAAATTTATTCAGTTGTAAAAGGGGCATATATCTTCATCTTGGGAATCTTAGAAAAGCTATAACTAATTGCGGTTGGCATAAAAGATGTTTAGTAAACCTTCTACTGTCATAAAAGGAGTATCAGGAAGTATAGAATTAGATACACTTACATGTAGGAACTTTAAAACATGAGCAAAATAAAGATTTGAAATGAAAGAAGTATCTACCTTTTAAAATCCTTTTAAATAAATTAAATGGAAACAGAGATAGTTTAAGTCCCTCATAAATCTCTCCTACAATTTTTTTTCAAACGTTTTTATCTTTTCTAGTGAAAATTCACAATCTATTTTATGTGCCCTTATGATAAAATGTTATTTTCATGGTTTGTTAGAATAATTAACAGCCTGGGAGTTAAGAAATGAAAATGCTGGTTTGGGCACTTGCATACAACCAAGTAATGATACCATTTCATAACTCTCTTTAACCCTAAAATGGGTTATAGAATAGATAATTATTATTGTTTCTTTTTTGCATTTTTTGGCCAGGGTCAGGTTTGAACCCGCCACCTCTGGTATATGGGGCCGGTGCCTCCTTTGAGCCACAAGTGCCACCAAAAAATAGATTATCTTTAGAACTTACTAGTTGATAATGACATATCTTATATGATTGAGAAGTAAATATAATATTGTCAGAAAATAATCTAGAGCTTCGTGAAAACTGGTTTCCTCAATAATGTGTGTAAGCAGAACGCTCTTTCTCCATAGAATAAGCAGGTGACTCAAGGCAGTGTGTTACTTCTAACTTCATAGCCCTCCACTCAGGGAGTTACCAAACATTTCTTCTATCTGATAATGTATATCTTATATAATTATAATAACACAAAAGGGAAAATAGGTTTTCCTCTGTGCATTCCACAAAGATTGATTCATTTAGCACCTTTCACACTTGAAACACTAACAGAATTTACAATCGCCTTATAAGCAAAGACAGTAGGAGTTGGTAGGACTCTATCATTCCATTACTTCTTACAGTACAATGTGTCAAGACAGTCTTTTTTTCCTGTATGTACGCATATTCAACACCTATTTGTTCAAAATATTCAGGGCATGTGAAATTGATGATGCAAGTATTTTTCTGGCTAACAATTCATACGTATCACACATGTGTCTTTAATTTTAAGAAATCAGAGTCAATATGATGTACCTTCTAAAGATATACTTTAAATCTGTAAGCATAATATGTACAGTTTTTGATGGGATAGAAGGCATTTTAAACCCTTTCATACCTTAGTATAACATACTTACCTATCGTTTGTCAATTAATAATACTATGGGGGAAGGGAATTAGGCCAAATCAGATGTATGGCCATTTCAATAACACAGAAACTATGATTAACATAATATAATTGAATTGTATTTAGTTACCAGACAAGTTGATTTCTCAAGAAGTATGCTTTAGCACAATAGGAGTTAATCACTAATGGGCTTGTTGTTTTAAAGTTTCATATCCTTGTATAACACATGAATGGTAGTTTGCCAGCAATAAGAAAACCTTTTACTATTGTATAATCCTTTCCTTTCTTCTTATACCTCATAGAACATCATGGAGGATCAATATTTAAACTAAAATTTGTTAGCAAAGCTAAAAGCAAAAATAATATCCTGCACAGCTAATTAGAGTTGTGATTTTACATAGCAAGTGTAGAGTATAGTGGCATAAATCTGCTTAGTTCTCTAAAAATGGAGCCCACTAAGGAGCAACAATCTTGGAATTAAAGTTATTTACAATTTTATTTTTCTTCAGTTGATTTGCAATAAACTTTTAAATGGCAATTTCTTAGTTCTCAAAATACAAGATGAATAGAAGGAACCAAAATCTATAAGAACATCAAAAATACACCAAATATTTTAAAAATACAATACCTGTAATATAGCATCTTATATGCATTAGACAACTTGTATTTCAAGATGTATTATACAGCCTCAATTCCCAGATTGACAATGCCATGTGTTAAAAGTATGCCAGTTTTGGATGCACAAAATAATAGGACTTTGAGAAGGAAAGTATTTAGAGGTATTTGATGAAGTGTTGTCTCATTGTAGTACTGGCATAAGGATAGACATAACAGACTAATGAAAAAGAATTCAGAATTCAGAAGTAAACCTATCTATCTATGGCCAATTGATGTTGAACAAATATGCCAAGATCGTTCAAAGAGGGAATAACAGTTTCTTCAACAAATAATGCTGAAACAACTAAATATGCACTAGCAAAATGAAGAAGTTGAAACTATACATCACATTATGCAAGAAGGTAACTCAATATGGATCTAAGATTTAAATATAAGAATTAAGGCGACCAATGATATATGAATAAATTTTTGGGACATTGGGCACATCCATGATTCTTCAATATGACACAAGAAGAAAAAGCAACAGAAGAAAAAGAAAATTGGCCAGTGCCCATTGCCCAGAGGTTAAGGCGCCGGCCATATATACCAAGGCTGGGGGGTTTGAACATGGCCTGGGCCTGCTAAACAACAATGACAACTATAACAAAAAAATAACCAGGTTTTGTGGTGGGTGCCTATATTCCCAGCTACTTGGGAGGCTGAGGGAAGAGAATCGTTGAAGCCCAAGTGTTTGAAGTTGCTATGAGCTGTGTGATGCCACGGCATTCTACCAAGGGTGACATAGTGATATCTGTCTCAAAAAAAAAATGCAGATAAATAGGACTTCATCAAAATTTAAAACTTTTGTTTGGCAAAGGACATAATCAAGAAAATGTAAAGACAAACTACAGAATAGGAGACAATATTTGTAAATCAAGTATCTGCTAAGAGGCTAGAATCTAGTTTTTATAAAAATGCCTTATGATTAGACAACAAAAAGATAGGTAACAATTAAAAAATGAAAAAAAAAAAACTTGAATAGACATTGAAGTCTTTCAAGTCTATTTCAAAGACTTGAAAGATACACCAATGTCTCTGAGGAATTAGAGAGGATATGAAGGGATGCTCGATAGCATTAGTCGTAATGGCAATGCAATTTGAAATTTTAATAAGGCACCACTTCAACCCACTAGGAAAGGTTTCTTTTTTTTTTCCATTGAAAATAAAAATCGGCTCGGCGCCTGTGGCTCAACGGGCTGGGGTGCCAGCCACGTACACCTGAGCTGGCGAGTTCGAATCCAGCCCTGGCCGCCAAACAACAATGACGGCTGCAACCAAAAAAAAAAAAAAAAAAAAAAAGAAAATAAAAATCATTATTTAGGATGTGGAATACTTTACATCACTATCAGAAACATAAAATTCACCATTAGAAATGTAAAATTATTCAGTTGCTATGAAAAATAGTTTAGCAGTTTCTCAAAATGTTAAATGGAATTATCATGTAACTCAATAGTTACAAGTCATAGGAATGTACCTAAAATAATCTAAAAGATAAATACATGAACATACATACATATTCACTGTATTATACATTGTAGGAAATAACTCAAATATCCACCAGTGAATGAATGGATAATCCAATTGTGGTTTGCATACTCTGAAATATTACACAGCCATAAAAAATGAATTAGATACAGACACATAGTCCAATGTGGACAAACCCCCCAAAATGTTAAGTGACAAAAGGCACACATAGAGTCACACACTGCATTATTCCATTTATATAAAACATTCATAATAGGTAAACATATAGATACATAAAACAGATTGGTAGTCGCAGATTTTGGTGGTGGTTATGGTAAAATAATAACTACTTCATGGGAATATGATTTCCTCCTGAGGTGATGAAAATAGTTTGCAATAAAGGTGGTAGCTGTGCAACATTGTGAATTTGCATTTAAAATGGTTAATTTCATGTTATATGGATATAATCTCAGTAGTATACTTTAAAAGATAAATCACAATCATTCATTGAAATATTTAGGTTAATGTTAAAAACTAGTGATGGAAGACATTTTAACATATCTTTCAGTTTTTGAAAGATTGTTTGGAAAAAAGCCTACCAGACTAATCTATTTGAACAATTTAATGAAAAAAAAAATTGGTTTATACTCTTCTTAGAAAAAAGCAGAAATGGGTGTCCTATTTAGCCTCTTCCTGAAGCTTATATAAATAGACACATATGTAATACATACATGTGTATAAATTGCATAGAGGTTTTCAATAAATTCCTGCACAGTAGAAATCATTTGACAATGAAGGAAGAAAAGAACAATTACAGACAAACGATTGGGGCTCAGGAAATGACACCCTGAAATATGGTGCGTTGAAATGCTAAGCAAAAGAAGCAGTCTCCCGATCTCTCATCTTCGTTTGGCCCTCCGTTAAACCATCCTCTGTCTTTTCTACAAACTGCAGGGTGAGACTGTTCTCTGAAGTTCCCTTTCATACACAGAAACTGAACCCGCATGGAGGAACACAATGGCCTTTGATTCCTTCCCTAAAATTTTGTTAATCAAAGAAGATTAAAACTCCTATCACAAAGGAAGAAAATTAAATGCTACACTTAGAGCCGAGATGAACTTTGTTCCAAACTTTTGTCTGGTTTCAGTCTCCATTAAATTCCCACAGAAAATTTAGTTACTAACCTTCATCTAAACACCATTCATTCCCCCAAGTCATTTAATTTGCTGCTGGACGCCCTCAACTCTCCTCTAAAGAAGGACCCAGCAGTATCTTTATCCCGCTGGATTGCTGGGTTATTAGGAATCACTCTCCATTGGTGTTTTCATGCTATGCATATTCGATAGATCAATAATGCCTTTTCTCCTACTAATCTATTGTGGATTCATTTTCAGTGAACCTTCAGAGAGTGGATGCTTTCCCTTGGCTCCCACATAAATAAACATTAAATAATTTTTATGTTTAATAATTTTCTCCGGGAGATGAAAAGAATATCGAAACTTCAGTTGAAGAAAAAGAAATTTATTTCATTTTTCATTTTGATTTACTATTAAATTATATTTTTAAAATATATTCACTATTTTAAGTTAATGTATTTTATATATTAATAGACATTTATATTTTAAGCTCCTATAATGAGACCTTTACTATTCCAGTTTTTATTTTCTACCAGAAATACCAAATTGATCATCATAATGTGCTAAGTGGCAAATTGTGAAGATTTAAAAGGAATACACACACACACATACACACACAAAAAACTGGCACATATTATGGATGAAATCAGTGGAAGTTGTTTTTCCAGTAAGTGTTCATTGGAACCTGAAGTCTCTCCATGCTCTCCAAATGAGTATATTGAGTGTCCTGTTAAATGTGTGATTAAAACTAAAAGAATGAATACGTTTGTGTAATGGAACTGTATAGAATGAGATAAGACCAAAACAATATCAGCCATGTAAAGAATGGACAGCGGAAAATTAGGAGCCTGAAATGCAGACTGAAAAGTAAGTCCTAGAGGGGAAGACAACCACCAACACGGGTCAGCATGTCAGCTGCAAGTCCGTGTGATGAGAGTCAACATGTCACTTCATGCAAAACACAGTAGTTAACATACCTACCTGTGTGCCAATCACAAGACATTAGTGACTCTTGACAGCAGAGTTTCAGTGGTGTACTAAAGGAAGAGGTCAGACTACAGTAGATTAAGCATGGAAGAATAAAAAAAGAAATAAAGTAGAAAGGGAAAGAGAAGCGGCATTAACTTACCATGTTAAGAAGACTGGGAAGGCCAGGCATGGTGGATTGCTTGACCTTAGGAGTTCGAGACTAGCCTGAGCAAAAGCAAGACCTCATATCTAATAAAACTATAAGAACTGAGACAAGGGGATTGCTTGAATCCAAGAGTCGGAGGTTGCTGTGACTTACCATGCTGCAGCACTCCACCCAGGGTTATAACTTGAGACTCTGTCTCCAAGAAAAAAAAAATGGTGGGGGGAAAGGGAAGGGAGAGACAGCACAGAAACTAGAGAGGATACCACTTCAAGAAAGTGTCTTTTCTTGAACTTTGCGTCATTAATTGCTCTTGCTTTTTAATGACGTCGTACTTAAGCGTTTATGCTAGTTTAGAAAATCTAGTGGAAATATAGACAATGAAGATATAACAGAGAGAATGGATAATGGATGGAGATTAGTATGAATACTTGTATTTGGAAGGTTTTATTAGAAAGATTAAAACAGAAATGGATTAATAAACTATGGTATATATATATACTGTGGAATACCATTCAGCCATAAAGAAAGAGACTTTGTATCTTTTATATTTACCTGGAAGGATTTGCAGAACATTCTCCCAAGTAAAGTATCACAATAATTAAAAAGCTAGCATCCCCTGTAGTCAAACTAATATGAAACTAGTAGATAAACAACTACATGCCCACAGGAGAAAAACAAATCAAATTCAAGAAGGGAGGGAGGATGAGCCAGGGTGGTAAGCTCTCAGATAACATGTATATGACATACCTCCTGGGTAAAGGACTCAACTACAACTTGGACTTTATTGGACAAACGCAAACAATATAACCTAATTATATACACTCTTAATCAGAAATTTAAATAATAAAGAAAGATTAAAAGAACGTGTTTAGTATTACATGCCTGACTTGTCAGAGGGCTAAAGTAGATTGATAATTATTGTATAAGTCTTTTTGTTAACTATTTTTCTTAATGTACATTATGTCATATCTAAGATGCCCATTACACCAAAAGCAAAGATATTGTGTCCCCAAACAGCAGCAATGCTAAGTTCACCCACTCTTTTGCCAGAAAATTTCAGGAATTCTTAAATTTGGAAAGCCTTAGCAGGAGTCTACACTGTTACCCATAACACTGTGACTAATATATGAGATTAAAATAAATTGCTAGTAGTTAATGGACAGCATAGCATTTAATAGCTACACTAGCCAATCAAAATTTGAGTTTTGTTTATTTTAACTAGAACTGACTATCTTCGTAAGCTTGGATTCATTAGGAAATACTTGTTTCTCATCTTTTCACACAAGGTAGCAAGGTGCATTTGAACGTAATAATAACCTTATTTCTTTGTTTATTTGCTACCTGTTACCTATCTAGATTACTGTTCTGAGAGCCAAATAACAAAATATATTTTGTCCCTCTAAATTTTACAGCCTTTAAAATATCTTTTAGCATGGAATTCTCATACCTCATGAGAGTCCCAACAACATCATTCAGCAGGCTCCTGTCCTTAATAATACTCCACTGCTGTGATTCTTACCATCTACTAAAAAAATGGAGTTGATGGGACATTTTGTCTATTCAAACTTAAACATTGATTTTTAGTCAGCACCAAAATAAAGAGGAAAAGGAAAAAATAAAACATGTTAAAAGAAAAAGCTGTTTCAGTAGATATTTTACTGTTGAATACTAGATAAATGGGAGACAGACTTTTAATTAAACTCTCCCTAGCCTCATCAGATTAACAGTGTTTAAAGCCGGCTTATTTATTGAAAAGGTCTGTTTTAGCTTTTCTGGCCTAATCTCAATCATTTTCATTAGTGAAATCTTTAATCTGTTCTTTATTACAAATGGAAGGGGCGAGATTCACATCTATTGAATCTGAGATAATATCTTGGGTTTTAAGCTGCTTGGTGAATTATTTAAACACAAACATATTAGAAAATTTGAAGACCTAGAGTCCTAGAACAATAATATATCTGATTTAATTTTTATTCCATTCTGTTTATTATTCTATGTAATTGTATAGCCCCGAGAGGGAGAATGGACATGTGGATGTGTCTATATATGCCTGTGAGCGTAATTTCTGGTACTGTGCCTTGAAAAGTCTATAAAACTACTTATACTTAATAGATAAGAAACTAAGGATTCCCTTCCCAAAAATAACTGAAATTGGGAATGAATATTTTTTGTTATTTTTGCATACATCTCCAACACTACTAAGCTCTTTATTCAATCTCCACCATAAGCAAATTATCTAGTTCAGCATCCATAAATGTTTTCTACACCTTAAATTGTAATTCACCATACAGTTCCCCATTGATTGTCCTTTTCATATTATGCACTTATCCAAGTTTTTGTGCAGGCTTCTGAAACCAATTATTGTGCCATCCTTCATGGCTGAAGGTCGATACTTTTTCCTTAGACAAATCAAGCACAACTGAGCATATATTAAATATGGAATAAAAAATCTTTCTTATCATTTTCAATTTTGTTTTATATAATTTGAGAATGCCACTTACCTTCTCTAAGTATGTGAGTGAATATTTTTATTAGATACAAAGGATCAGTTTTGTTTACAGTAGTGTTGCAATACTAAATAACTACAGAATATAGTGGCTTAACATCATTAAAAATAATACGTTATAATAAATATCTCTGAGAAATTTACTATTATTATTTGTTATGACTTTATTTTCCTTTTTTTGCACATTAAACATGCCATGGTTCATTTCACAGAATTAATGATGTCTGGTTAAACTGGCAGGCCCCAGCAGACTTTTTAAAACTAATTTCATAGTATTACGGTGGTATTCGTATTTTGGTACATGGGTTGCTTTTATAATGCTTGAGTCATAACTATAAGTGTGGGTGTCACCCAGATAGTATTCATTACACCTGTTAGGTTGTCACTCATCTCCTCCCCCACCTTTGCTTCATTTTCATTGAGTTTTACGTCCCTCCTTGCACATGTGAGCTCACTGGTTAGCTCCAATTTAATAGTGAGCACATGGGGTGTTTGTTTTTCCATTCCTTAGATAATTCACCTACGAATATGGTCTCCCTTCCATCCAAATTGTTGCAAAAGGCCTTAATTCATTTTTCTTCATGGCTGAATAGTATTCTGTATTATACATACATCACATGTTAATCCACTCATGAATCCATGGGTACTTGGGTAAATTCCACATCTTTGCAATTGTGAAGTGTACTACAGCAAACATTTGAGTGTAAGAGTCTTTTTGATATGATGTCTTCTTTTCCTTTGTGTAAATACTCAGAAATGACACTGCTGCTAAATCAAGTGGTAGGTCTACTTTTAGATCCGTGGGGAATCTCCTTAGTGTTCTCCACTGAGGTTGGACCTCGTTCAGACCCACCTACCATGTAGCATTCCTGTCTTTCCCCATCCACGT
The DNA here is from genome assembly GCA_963573935.1 of Arctocebus calabarensis. Lineage (NCBI taxonomy): Eukaryota > Metazoa > Chordata > Mammalia > Primates > Lorisidae > Arctocebus > Arctocebus calabarensis. Next base: position 13,899 of record CAUYON010124549.1, read on the forward strand.
CAGCATCTACAGTTTTTGAACTTTTTAATAAAAACCATTCTGCCTGGAGTAAAGTGATATTGCATTTTGGTTTTAATTTGCATTTATCTGATGATTGGTGACAGGGAGCATTTTTTTCATGTGTATTGCCCATTTGTCTCTCCTTTTGAAAAACATGTGTTCATTTGTCTATCTTTTGTCCATTTTTGATGGGGCTGCTTCATTCTTTTTCTTGGTTTCTTGAATTATATGCGAATTCTTGGTATTAGTTTCTTGGTATATATCTTGCAAGTATTTTCTCACATTTTATAGGTTTTCTGCTTCTTATGCTGATTAAAAAGATTCTGCCCAGCCAAAGAAATAAATTAATTTTTGTTGTTTCAGGTTAATTGAGGGTGCAAAGAATTAGGATACAATGCTTGCATTTATTAGGTAAAATCCCTCTTATCTAATGCAGAACATTTTTAACTTAATCAACTCCCATTTATTTATTTATTTTTGTTTTTACTGTTATTGCCATAGGGATCTTGTTCATAAATTCTTTCCCTGAGCAAATACCTACATGAGTTTTTCCTAAATTTTCTGCTAGAATTCTTACAGTCACATGCCTTATTTTTAAGTCTTTTATCCATCTTGAAGTAATTTTTGTGACTGGTGAACAAGATGAATCCTGTTTCATTCTTCTATCCATAGTCATTCAATTTTCCCAGCACCATTTATTGCCTAAGGATTCTATATTGTTGTATCTTTTTCAAACCTCAGTTGATTCTATGTGGATAGTTTCATTTCTGAAGTTTCTGTTCTGTTCCATGATCTATGTCTCCATGAAGCATCAACGACCTAACCCAACAACAACAAAAAAAAACAAACTAAAAAAGAAAACTTCCATGTCTTAGCAATTATGAATTGGGCTGCAATAAACATGCTGGTACAGATATCTTTGTTATAATGTCATTTTTGGTCTTCTTGGTATATACCTAGTAAAGGAATTATAGGATCGAATGGCAGGTCTATTTTTAGATCTCTAAGTATTCTCCAAATATCCTTTGAAAAACAACATATTAGAGTGTATTCCCACCAGCAGTGTAGAAGTGTTCCCTTTTCTCCACATTCATGCCAGCATCTCTGGTTTTGGGATTTTGTTATGTGGGCTAATCTTACTGGAGTTAGACATGGAAGAAGCCCAAGTGCCCATCAACCCACGAATTGATTAATAAACTGTGGTACATGTACACCATGGAATATTATGTGGCCTTAAAGAAAGATGGAGACTTTACCTCTTTCATGTTTACATGAATGGAGCTGGAACATATTCTTCTTAGCAAAGTATCTCAAGAATGGAAGAAAAAGTATCCAATGTACTCAGCCCTACTATGAAGCTAATTTATGGCT
>CAUYON010124553.1:0-11581 GCA_963573935.1 Arctocebus calabarensis
GAACTTAGAGGAGGACAGCAGGAAGTTAGGGTTTCAAATGTGACCAGTTGTGGCATAAGAAGCCTCCTGTCCCAAAATTACATCTCTTCTTCTTCATTCCCTCCCTACAAAATTCCTCTTCCATTTGTCCTCCTAGAAAAATACCTGAAGTAATGAGAAGTCCTTCAAGCATCTTCAATTTAATTACTTGTATTACTTTTATATAACTGTACTTCTCTACTTTATACTACTGCATTTTTTTAAAATATCATAATGAAAAGAAAGCAGTGGCTAAACTTCTATTCCAATCATCTTTCCTCTTGATTAAGTCATTTCTATGTATTAAAAATCCTCTAACACACAATAGCAATATTTTTGCCAAGTATGTGTTCTATCAGGAGACCCCTCACTATTGTTTGAATAAGTCTTAAAATTGGCTATTTATAATTCCTCTTTCCTTTCACTCTTCTTTAGATACATCAGACAGAATTAAATTGAGATATGGAATAAAGTTTTCACATTTCAAAAACAAAACTATGCATAGTTACTCAATAAATGGAGTCAACAATAAAAGACATTTTGCAAGTTCATGTATTCACCAGAAATTTTCAGTTTCTTCCAAACCATACTTTAAAGACTTTTCCTATGGTTTAACCAACTTCTGTTAAAAAGACTTTTCCTGTGGTTTAACCAGTTTCTGTTAAAAAGACGTTTCTTGTGGTTAACCAAACTTCTAGACATTTTCCATGCATATCTAGAGTGGCATCTGTATTAGTGAATAACTAAAGTTAATCCTTTCCTAGGTGTTTGCCTCAATGAAAGTTTCCTTTACAGCATTTCAAGTATAGGAAACCCTTCCCTCTTACCCCTCAGTCTTTTCTGTGGAGACAAGTGCTTGTGAGCCCAGTTCCACCACAGCTGCAGAAGCATAGAGGGGCTCCTGGCAGAAGAAAAAAGAGAGCCATGTCTCTACTTCAGAAGATCTGAAGTGATTCTGCCTCCAGTGTCCCCAGCAGGAGAGATGTACCACCTGCCAGCCATCTCTCACCCTCAAAGATGGGAAATCAATCAACACCAGTTTGGAGTCTTGGAGGCTACTTGGCCTGATCTGAGAGAGAGAAAAGAACAGTGGCTGCTTCTTGCCTTCTTTTGGCAAGAGACAATCCAGGAACCACACATTTTTCTTTTTCCTCTTCCTTTATCACCCTATTACTTAACCAAGTTATCTCTAGAAATGCTTTGACTTTAGAAAAAGGTCTTCAAATTTCCCTGCAAAGCACTCATTGAGCTACTCACCCAGGCCTCATTCTCACAAAACAACAATGTTCACGCACTCCTTAAATTTGTTTGATTATAACTCACATTTTCTTTACTTTTGCTTGGTCTCCATTGTTTGCTATTTATAAAACAAAAGTGTCTATTTATTATTTTTTCAAAGTGGAGACATTGAGATAGTAAAATATAACCTTAAAAGTTTATTAAAAGTATACAGATAAAATGAAGATTCTTCTTTTATAATTTAAGTTCACCAATCAAAATTGAAAACTATATGTATACCATGGAGATAACTAATCTTAAAATAAAACAAAGATGGGGGAAAGTGCAGAAAATAAAGAAGTTAATAAAAACCTCCCAAACTGTTAGTGGTGGTTGTTTTGGAGGAGGGATAAAGATTTCATTTCATATTTTCCCTTCTTGTTGTTTCTCTATTTTTCTTTAATGAGCATGCGTTTCCAAAGTTTCTACCTCCCATTTGCTTAGTAAGTAATGACACGCATGTGCCCTTTTGACCCACTTGCAATTTTTTGGAATCGGCCCCGGGTCCTTCAGCGGCTTTGTGTCTCACTGTTCTGGGTGATGTGGGAAGGCCATGGTTTGGATAAGGGTCCAAATTTATGATTCGATACTTCTGTAGTTAAGAGCCAGGGTGAGCAGGAGAATGAGTAACACAGTGCCTGAAAGATAAGAAAAGTGATTTGTAAAATATACCTAGATGCCTTCTCTTGCTCAGTTCTCCAAATATCTCTACATATTTTAGCTCATTAACATCATCATGCTTTCCCCTGAGGGGAGGGGATAGCTCTGCAGAGCTCATCCCCCTACATTCCAAGTCCTTAAAACAGGCTGCCTCACATCCTTAGTCCAAGAGCTTTAGCAGAGTAAGAGGCCTTTGGGGTCCAAACACAATTGCTTTATTGCCCATTTTCTGCCATTTCCATTACCATGGTTCTCTCACTAAAGAAAACATTTCTACCACATACTTCTAAGAAGAAAAAAACTCAGAAAGATATGGACAAAAGCTCTGAAATTGACTTTAATGATTCATTGGTGCATTCATTGTGTTAAGACACTAAACTAGGCATAAAAATACAAGAGACAGTTCACAGCTTCAATGTGATCGAGGTCTAACCACGCAGATAGGAAAGGCAATTACAATATCCAATATCCCCTGATAAGTGATACGTGAGCTGCCATAGAAGCTTTATGAGTATATGGAAGGCCTCATTCAGCTGAAGTTCGGGGATGGCCAAAGAAAGACTCCCCAACACATCAGGGTCCTGATAGGCAAACAGCAGTCAGGTGTGGGGAGAGTAGGCACTGCAAGCAGAGTGAATATCACATTCAAAGGCCAGGATCAAGAGAGAGTCTGTGATGATTTCAGAATGGCTTGGCCATCGAGTACAAGGAAAAGAGAGGGGAAGGTTTAGCTGAAAAGGAAGGTGGGGCCCTATCATATGGGCAAAGCACTGTAAAACTTTTAAACAGGTGAAAGATACAATTAGATATTATACCGTTTTAAAGCTAGAAGGATCTTAGAAATAACTTGGTGTGTCATCTTACAATTGAGAATGGGAAGATCCAGAGATGTTAAGTGACTTGAACTGTCACCCAGCACACTAAGGGTAGAGCTGAGCCTGGAACCGTTCCCTTTCCACTGCATCACGTCTCTCCCAGAAGGGCTCACCATAGTCCCTCAAGTTGAGCTACATCCTCCAGAGTTTTGCACAAGACTTTACACTCACAAACACAGGTTTGCATGCTCATGCGACTGTTGCAAATTTGGCCTTCCCGATGTGAAAGCAGTCTTCACTGTCATCAAGGCTTTTTCTAAGCATTTCCAAAACCAGGGCAATGTTCAAGATGAAAAGAAACAGAACTTGAGAAAAGAATGAAAAAGCAGGTTCAGCAGAGCAGTAGCCCTTTGCTTCCACAAGGCCACAGGTTCTCCATTTCCCCTTGCCCTTCCCTTCACCTCTGTTCCCTTGTTATATCCTGGTTTCCCATTTCATCCTTTTCTTCCCATCAGTATCAATGCCTCCTTCCCTGTACCCTAAATGGTGGACAAGCTTAGTCAAATGGCTGAGGAGGTGGAAGCTCAGAATATCCCACATCCCTTTCTTTTCCCAATTCCAGCTCTCAGTGCAGTATCAACCCTGTCCTCCTAAACTCTTGGGCAACAGTGGGAACCCAGGACCCAGGGTGAAATCCTGCTCAACATGGCTGCATCCTCCAGACCAAGCAGCTGACCCCCAGCTCCCCCAGCCTCCTCCCAGCAGAGATGAAAGGTGATCCACGCTAAGCAGACCAGGATCCCGCGCTGCTGAGCCATGGAGTGAGTGGAGGGCAGTGAAACACACCACCGAGGCCGGCCGCGCTGCCCACCTGCAGCCATGCCAGGCTTCCAGGCCCCAGCCCAGGCTGGACGGCTGGGGAGGAGAGGAGCGTCGCCTCACCCCGGTGCTCTTTTGAACTTGTTCAGGTGCCAGCAGGAAGGCCGCCAGCGGCCCTGGGCAGTGCGCGGCCGGAGAAGACGACGCTCCCTGGAAGGAGTAGCTCTGCTCCGTGATGTATCGACCCTCCTGGGAAGCCAATCTCACTTGCAGATAAAACGCATTTGTTTTGTCCGGCTCGGAACTGACAGGAGGAGGTTTGCTGGCGAGATGGTTTCCGGCCTGTTCATCCTTCTTCTGGTAAAACCACCTCTTAGGGGCGTCCGGGTCGTTTCCGCTGCCCTGTGGCCGCTAAGCACCTGCTGGGTGCGAGCCTTCTGCTGCCTCCAAAAGGCCCCCGTTCCGCGGGGACTTCTCACAGCAGCCCCCTGAGCCGCACGGACTCCCAGCAGCAGGCTTGTTGACAGGGAGCGAATGACTGATGAGACCGGAGGATCTCGTCGCCCCCTTCCCGGGAAGAACATGAAAGCAGCCCCGGGCTCGCGTCCAGGAGAGGCGATTTCTGCTCAGCTTGGCAGCCCGGGCAGGGTCTGACGCAGAGTCAGAAAGACCTGTGCCCACGGGAAGGTGAGGGGGAGGAAAAGCTCACTGGGCGGACAGAGGCTCTTCTCTGGTCCTCGGCATGGCCTCGACAGCCTGGAACATCTCAGAATGTACAGGAAAAGTTGGCTCTAGCCTTTTAATTTTTCTGATTTCAGTTTAAAAAATTAACTATTAGATGATTCTCACCTTTGTATTTTTTTTTTAATGACCCAATTATGAACACATCACTACATCACTCTTTTCTATACCAATGTATTCCAGGTCTGCTTTGTCAGTTCACATCTGAGGGTTATTTTGGTCATTTAGTGATTCTGTAAATACTGTGGAGTGCCTATGATCTGCAGACTCTGGAACACAAAAATACCAGGTTGTATCTTTAAAGAGTTCACAGTCCGGAAGAATATGTAAATGAATTAATTCATGGCAGTACAGCAGCACAAAGACTTGATCAGGTGTGGAGTCCAATTCTGGGAGCTGCAGGCAAATCAGAGACTGTTTCAGAGAAGATAAAATTTGACAGGGAAAGGCAAGGAAGAGTAGGCAGAGAGGGAACAGCAGAGCAAGGCCAGATGGGCTTAAAGGGTGTGGAGAGTTAGGAGAAGTCTATTAGGACGGAAGCAAAGGTTTCTCATAGAGCTACTTGGGAGACGGCTGTACATGGAAAAATTAGGATACCCTCCTCCCAATGCAGGGCATTTGTATTCCATCTTATTGGTCGGGGGTTGCCAATATTTTTGAGTGTAATCACCCCTTTCTTCTATGTAAAAAATTCAGCAAATTAGGAGAAAACTAAGAGGCTGGGGGGGTTACAAAAGGAGGATCATGACTAGTTTTGTTTACAGTGAAAATGGCATAGTAGCAGAGCTAAGAAGTGTGTGGGAAGGAAGGGAACTAGAAAACAGGTCAGATATTTGATATTCCAAAATTCTGTGGTCTGTGTCCTAGCTCTGAATGTAACTGCTGTAGGACAGTCTCTCTGCCTCTCTTGTTCTCCCCTAAGTCCCCAGCACCAGAAGAGTACCCAACACATAGTAGGGCCACCATAAACATTTGCTGACTACTGATGAGTTAAGACACTTAGATTTGTTGGTCGATTTATCTAAGCACCTGGGTTAGCACCAAGAACCAGTAAGAACCTAAACATTTAACATATTTGACAAAGATGATGAAAGCAGCCTCCCGCAACAAAGCTTACAATCAATAGGAAAAGAGGATGTGTTAGTTTCCTGTGGCTGCTGTAACAAATGACCATAAACCAGGAGGCTTAAAGCAACAGAGGTCTAAAATGAAGGTGTCAACGTAGGGTCCGCTCCTTCTGGGGGCCATGAAGGGAAGTCTGCCCTGCGCCCCCTCCTGGCTCCTGGTGGTTGCAGCACTCCTTGGCCTTCCTTGCCTCCGCATGCATCCTGCAGGCTGCCTGCATCCTCATGTGGCTTCTCGTCTGTGTCTGTGTCTTGGTCCCTTCTATTCCTTATAAGAATACATGTCATGGGATTTAGATAATCCAGAATGATCTCATCTTGAACTCTCCTTATTAATGATATCTGCAGAAACCGTTTTTCTAAGTAAGGCCACATTCACAAGTTCTCAGGGTAAAGAGACAGGTATATCTTTCTGGAGTCACCCTTTAATCACTACAGGGGATTTTTGGATAGTGTTCCTCACCTCAAAGGAGAGGAGTACGTGTTTGCCATAATTCTGTCACCTTCAACTCAAATAATGCCCCCAGACAAAGTCAGACATACAGAATAACCAGATTAAAGAATTCTTCTAGAAGCCGTGCAGTACATACCCTGAGAATGAGTGATTCTGCCTTTATCAACTAGACCAAAGATCCATGAGAAAACAAACCATGTCTTGAGGTAGCACTGTATTCCCAAATCCTAGCACAGGGCCTAGCACATAGTAGGCACTCAGTTAATATTTTTGTATACATTATTCAATATAGGAAGAAACCTCACCACTATGTTTGTTGGTCTAAACATTTCGTGTTACTTTTTAGTCCTCATAAAAGCTAATTCTATCTTCATGAGGCAACCCTATGGCCTTTAAGTCTACGGTCCCCAAACTTTTTGGCACCAGGACCAGTTCCATGAAAGACAACTTTCTCAGATATGGGGTTGGGGGATATCAGATTCTCAGAAGGAGCACACAACCTAGATCCCTCCCAGGTGCAGTTTGTGATAGAGTTCATGCTCCTATAAGACTCTAATGCCGCTGCAGATGTGACTTGAGGCAGAGCTCGGGTGTGACATGAGTGATGTGGAGACACTGTAAGTACAGATGAAGCTTCAGTCGCTCACCTGACACTCACCTTCTGCTGTGCAGCCCAGTTCCTAACAGGTCATGGCCTGGTACAGGTCTGCAGCCCGGGAGTAGTGGGGGGACCTCAGCTTGAAGTGATTATAGAGTCAACACACAATACAGGCGAGCCCCAACTTCGTAGGAAATTTTTTTTAATTCTCAGAAATGTCAGCTACTAAAAAGAGTCTTTAGAACAGCAGTTCTTAACCTGTGGGTCATGACCCCTTTGGAGGTTGAACGACCCTTTCACAGTGGTCGCCTAATGTCAGATATTTACATTACGATTTATAATAGTAACAAAATTACAGTTATGAAGTAGCAACAAAAATAATTTTATGGTTGGGGGTCACCACCACATGAGGAACTCTACTAAAGGGTCGCGGCATTAGGAAGGTTGAGAACCAATGAAGAATATCAGATCACTTGGAAATAATAGAGAGTAAAAGAAAATACCAAAGACATTTAGTGCATGCACTATTACCTGAGTTAGTTCAATTTGCCTATCACTGGGGATGCCACTTTATGAGGCCCATAAGTGATGAAATATCTCCTTGTACCTCAGGCCAGAAAAAGAAGTTAATAGACTTTCTGGAAACTTCTAGAACGTTTCCAAACTCTCTAGCAAATAGGGAAGAAAGAAAGTTTTATTCTTCCTGCTTAGTTCTGTAGCTCCTCGGTACATATGGCTGTTGAGTTCTTGAAATATGACTACTTTGAATTGATAGATAATGTAACTGTAATATCAGATGAGATCAGGCATGTTCAGGGTGGTATGGCGGTAGGCATGTCAATAAAATATGCACACCAAACTTTAAAGGTTTGTTGTGAAAAGAAAAATGTAAAATATCTCATTCACACATTTTTATTATTACTACAGTTTGAATCAATATTTTTGATATGTTGGATTATAGAAAATGTATCACTTAAAGTAATTTCACATCCTTTTTACTTGTTTCATATGGCTGTTATAAAGTTTGAAATTATATATGTGGCTTACCTTTGTAAACTGCATTGTATTTCTCCTGGGAGAGCTCTTTGAATTCTGAACCTGAGCCTAGGCTCCCAAGGAAAGTGCCAATCTCAGGAAAACCCAGTTCCCTTCATTCTCTCCAGCTGTGCTGGAGGTGAGGCACTCATCTCTTACTTCAGCACTTCCCTTTCCCAAATAGGGAGGGCAAGCACATTTGCTCAGGAAATAAGCTGCTCAAATTCTGCTCCTCTTTGCCTCAAATTCAAAAGTCGTAGTGCCTTAGGTTAGCAAATGTTAGTGAAAATTAGTTTGTATTGATCCATTTTAATAGCCAAAGTATTTGTTTCTGTTGAGAATTTTAAGTGGAATTTAATAAAGATATATTTACTATGGATATTTACAAATATGAAAAAATTACAAAGAATGATATGTCAAACTTTCATTTAACCACCATCTGAATTTTTGTAAAGGTTTGTTATTCTGTTCATATCTGATCCAGATCTTTTTTCAGAGGAGAGATAGTATTGCAGACAGAGTTGCTCCTCTATCTTTGTCTTATCATCACAATTATAAAAATCATTAGTTGTCCCACTTATTCATGTTTTCTAGTTTCATGGCAGTATTAGTATATGCCTATTATATATATATAAGGGCATAATATTGAATATATTTTTATTACAACTATTTTTCACTCAAGGCTATGATTTCAAGGTATATACGCATTCATGTTACACACGCAGTCTTATTTCATTCTTTTTAACTGATATGTAATAATTATTTGATTATACCTATTCTCTTAGTGTTTTACATTTAGGTTGTTTACAAAACTTTGCTGCTATAAAAAAGTATTGCATATACAAAGCTTTTGCCCAAGTTATATATACACATTGCTTTATTGTTTTGGATATACATCTTTTTTCTAATCTGTTCAACTATTTTCTAGTTTCTGAAATTGGTTTTAATTGTGTTTATTGAGTTTTTCATTTTACAGAATGTTTAATGTGTTTTCAATGTATTAAATATTTCCTTTTATGCTTTGTGTTTTTTGTGTCACGTTTAAGAAGTCCTTTCTTACCTTCAACATCATAACAATATTCCTCTACATCATCATCTAAAGATTAAAAACTTCACTTCTCACATTTAAGGATTGTGGAATTTATTTTTGTGTATGCTGTGTGGTTAGAATGCAATTTTCATCTGCTATATGGAGAAAAATTGCCTAGCACCATTTATGTCATAGAACTTCCATGTCCACAAATACTTTTTGATGCTATCCCTGTTATATATTATGTAACATTTAGAACATATCATATATGCTACATATTATTACAGAATGTGGCTGTTTCTACTTCCTAGTCAGATCTGTTGACATGATAAGTCTATCCTCACTTTTTCTTTCTGCCTATTCTTGGAAATTTACTCAATTTTTTTTAACAGATTGTTTTTCAGAAAGTTTTAATTCACAAAGAAAAAAAGCATGTAGTACCGAGTTCCCATATTACCCATCCTTCAACACATACATACAGTTTTGATATTATTAATTTCTTATATTAATGATACATTTGATACAATTAATGAATAATATTAATGCATAATGATTAGCTAAAGTCCCTAGTTTATTCAGATTTTCTTAATCTGAATTAAGTTTTACCTAATGTTCTTTCTCTGTTCCAGGATCCCACCCAGGATAAGATATCAGAGTCATTTTGTTTCCTTAGGCTTCTCTTGGCTGACAGTTTCTCAAACATTTCTTGCTTCTGATGACTTTAACAGTTCTGAGAAATTTCAAGATCAGTTATCAGTTACATAAAAAAAATCACAAGGATATATATATTTTTTCATCAGCTCCATTGACATTCACCCACACTCTCAGATGTCCCTACTAACATGGGCTTCATCAGAGGCCGTAAGGATATTTTTGAAGTTGAAATGCCACTAAATTTATAGACTTCTTTGTTAGAAGTGAGTCTTCCCAAACATGTACATACTTATGTTGATTTCCTTATATGTCCTTCAACACAATGTTATAATTTTCTTGACAAGTCTTACACATTTTATTAGACTTATTTCCACATACCTTAAAATTTTTGTAGCTTTCTTTTGATTACGTTTTTATTAGCAGTGGCTAGTGTATAAAAACAATATTAATTTTTATGTATTTATCCAATGTGGATTAACTTTGCTGAAGTCTCTTGTTTGACCTAATATTTTTTCTATAAGTTATCTTAGATTTTGTGTTTAAATAATACTGTGATTTTTGGTCTTTTGAATATACACCTAGAAAAGGAATTGCAGGATCAAATGGTAAAAATACTTAACAATAAAGATATTTGCTCCAGATTGTTCATAGCAACTCAATTCATAATTAGCAAGTCATGGAAGAAGCCTAAGTGCCCATCAATCCATGAATGGATTAATAAGTGTGGTATATGTATACCATGGAATACTATGCAGCATTCAAAAACATGGAGACTTTACTTCTTTTATGTTTACATGGATGGAGCTGGAAAATATTCTTCTTAGTAAAGTATCTCAGGAATGGAAAAATAAATGCCCAATGTACTCAGTACTCCTGTGAAACCAATTTATAATCCCTCACACTTGCATATGAAAAATGAAACACAACTATAGCCTAGGATGAAGGAGGGAAGGGGAGGAATAGGGGAAGAGAGTGGGGTGGGTTGATAGAGAGAGGGTTAGTAGGGGGACCACACCTATGGAGCATATTGCAAGTACAAGTTGGATCTATCAGGTGCAGAACACAAATGTCTTAATTCTGTAATAGGGTAAATGAGGTGAAAGCTATGTTGATTATTAGCATGTAAGCACTCCAATTTGTACAAATAATTAACACATCGAATCCCATAATGGCATAAATGTATGTATGATCTATGTACAAATGACTTAATAAAAAATAAATAAATAATACTGTGAGTTAAATTAATGTGATGGTTCATTCGATGTGTCAGCTTGACTAGACCATAAGGTGTCCTGGCATTTGGCCAAATGCTATTCTGGGTATATCTGTAAGGGTATTTCTGTGAGATTGGCATTTAGATCCATAGACTGGGTAAAGCAGATTGTGGTCTCTAAAATGCAATGGGCTTATCCAGTTGATTAAAAACTTGAATAGAACAAAAAGACAGTATGGAGGAGCCCCTTCTATTTGACCTCTTGAACTGAGACATTGGTCTTTTCCTGCCTTTGGATATAGCCTAAAACATTGGCAGGTTGCAGCCTTCAGACTGGAGCTTATGCCATCAGCTCCCCTGGGTCTGCAGCTTGCTGACTGCAGATCTTGGAATTTCTCAGCTCCATAATCAAGTGAGATAGTTCCTTACAATAAATCTCTTTATACATACCAACTCCCATACATAGCCCTCCTTCTATTGGTTTCCTTTCTCTGGAGAATTTAATACAATAATAAATATTTATTATACAATAAAAAATAAATACTATGGGAGAATTTTTTCTACTGATTTAAATTACTTAATGATTATAAATATTTTATATTTCTTAATTCACTTTCAGTCATTTTTTTTTTTAGACAAAATTTTCCTTATTTTCAAATTTAATGACATGAGGTTCGCTTGTGGCTTTTGAAATCTCTATTACTTTGTAGTTGAGTTCCTATTTCTTCCTAATATTGTTCATTTGTATATTTCTCCTTTTTTCTTGATTAATCTTGTCAATCACTTGTCAATTTTGTTAGGATTTTCAAACCAGTGTTTAGTTTTCTATTTAATGAATTTCTATTTAAAAATTATTTTCTTAGCTCGGCGCCTGTGGCTCAATGGGCTAAGGCGCCAGCCACATACACCTGAGCTGGTGGGTTTGAATCCAGCCCAGGCTCACCAAAAAACAATGACGGCTGCAACCAAAAAATGGCCAGGTGTTGTGGCAGGTGCCTGTTGTCCCAGCTACTTGGGAGGCAGAGGCAGGAGATTCACTTGAGCCCAGGAATTGGAGGTTGCTGTGAGCTGTGATGCCACAGCACTCTATCCAGGGTGACAGCATGAGGCTCTGTCTCAAAAAAAAAAAAAAATTATTTTCT
>CAUYON010124554.1:0-28067 GCA_963573935.1 Arctocebus calabarensis
TGGCTCCTCAGCCAGTCCACTGGTTGTGTTGGTGTTGACAGAGGAGGAGGTGAGGACTAACAACCTGGGTACTTAATGGGGGCTGGGGCAATTCACTCAATTCCAGCCCTGTCCCTGATTGATGTAAAGTAGATGAAAAAGCTGATAGAACAGAACTAGTTTGCAGAATTTCTGCCCTGTGGAGGAGAGGCTGGGCTCCTAATAGTCCTGACTTATTCTGGAAGCTTCATCCCTTTGTCTCTGCTGTCATCCCCTGAGGGCTGGGTGTGGCCGAAATTCAGCAAAGCCAGCCGGCCAGCCGCTTTTCGGCTTATTCTCACCGCTCCCAAGCTGGGAGAATGGCACAGACCAGCGGCAACCCACGCCCTGTCCACACCCCTCGAGAAAGTGTTCTAGAATCTGGACTCCGTGGGGGAGAGACCTCCAAACCTCAGGGTGAGAGTGGAGGGGAGTGCCAGGAGTTCCAACTTGCAGTTAGAGAATATATACAGTTTTATACAGCTTTATGCCTGGCAGGAGAGTGCTGCGGCACAGGGGAAGGAAGTCCGGTTTTTAGAGGGTCTCTCCCGTGGGGTAGAGTGAGAGGACATCTGAACGCTGCTCGCTTGTTTGTATGGAGGTATGGCATATACTGCGAGCTGTTCTCTTGGGGGAGGGGACCCCCGTCCGCTTGGCGATGTGCTCTGTACCTTCTATTTGTATCCTTGGGGTCGCAGGTAACTCTAGCAGGGTTGATGTGCGTTCCTTGACCTTGTCTCTTGGCTCAGTTCCAAACCGTTGGCTTTCTTGCTAAATTTCTGTCCTTTAACTCTCCTTCTGGACAGGAGCGTCTGCAGAAAGCTGGCTACAGACTGCCATCTTGGCTCCTCCCTCCAGCAGTTCTTTTTTTTCTTCAGAGATTGGGATCTCACTAGTACTCAGGCTGGGCTACAATTGAGAAACTCAGACAATCCATCTGACTGTGCCTCCCAAAGTACCAAGAGACTTTACCTCTTTCATGTTTACATGAATGGAGCTGGAACACATTCTTCTTAGCGAAGTATCTCAAGAATGGAAGAAAAAGTATCCAATGTACTTAGCCCTACTATGAAGCTAATTTATGGCTTTCATATGAAGGCTATAACCCAATTATTGCACAAGAATATAGGGAAAGGGGCAAGAGAGGGGAGGGGCGGGGGAGGAAGGGTGGAGAGAGGGTAATTGGTGGGATCACAATTACGGTGCATCTTATAAGGGTACAGGAGAAACTTACTAAATGCAAAATACAAATGTTTTCATACAATAAACAAGAGAAAATCCCATGAAGGTTAAAGCAAATAGTTGGATGAAAATATTTCAGATTGTATATGAAGCCAGCACATTGTGTCCCATGATTGCACTAATGTACATAGCTATGATTTAATAAAAAACAATCAAAAAATTAAATTAAATTAAAAAGAGGAATTTGAAGAGTTATATTAAACCACATGTTCAGCACACAATCACTAATGAAACCGATAAGAAAAAAAGAGTTGTGGGCATAATTGTGGTGATATCTGACATCATGGATATGCAAAACAGTCCTGACATAATTCCTAAGTGTCACCAGCGCCTGAGGATTGGACACTCCTCAAAGGAAGTTAAGTAGAGCTCAATGACTTTTCCCACAAATGACTATAGTATTTGTTTGCTCTGGAAGGCCAAGGTTGGCTGATCCTCTGAGCTCAGGTGTTGGAGACAAGGTTGAACAAAGCAAAATACACTCATCCCTGATCATACACCCAGTTTGAACTAAAATACAAAAGGTTCTCCAGGGTTATGGCACTTGACTTTACTTCCAGTTAGTACAGAGGATTAGGGAGGAGGATACCTTCATACATAGAATTTTGACTTTACTGTGTGCTAGGCTGATGTTATGACACAGTAACCCGGGAAAAGTAGGGAGAGGCTATCTCATGGAAAATAATGAAAGAAAGAAAGAGAAAGAAAGAAACAAGAAGGAAAGAAAGAGATAGAGAAAATTTGCTAGGGATGGTTTCCAAGAGCCCAGGTACAAGGAGAGGTCAGTATGTAGATGGAATATGGGACTACCTAATGTAGGAGATTTATTGTGGCCCCCGGGAGGGGGAAGAATGATTCAGGACAAGTGGGTTTGATCTTGGTTTTTTGGGATAATACCAGTTGATCTGATGGGTAGGTGTTCTGCAGAGATGTCTGGTCCCTGGATTCGGAATGATTGGGGCAAATGTCTATTGGCCCTAAATGAAGGATTTCAACAAAAGAGGTGGATGGTATCCTCTGGAACTTTTAGTGTGCATAGGAAAAGCCTGTTTTGAGTGAAGAATTCATTGTGTGTGAATTTTCCCATGACTACAAGAACCTAGGTTATCAAAGGTCAGAGTTACACAAAATTCAAAATGTTGCTTAATAGAGGTTGAAGTAAAACTATTTCCTCATGATACAATAATTTCTCCAGTAGACATCTAATCTACGAGAAAAATTTCAACTCTAGATCCATGGTCAATAGTAAAATTTAGGGATCTGCTGCCAATGGTTTTCTCCATTTACATATTGAGACAGAGTCTTGTTTTGTTCCCCTCGGTAGAGTGCCCTGGTATCATATCTCAGAGCAAACTTCAAGTGTTGTCATGAATTGAACCAATTCCCTCAGGTGGAACTCCAGGCACCTGCATAATATCCAGCCACTTTATATTTTTCAGAGATAGGTATCTCACTAGTGCTCAGGCTGGGCTCCAATTCAGAAACTCACACAGTCCAACTTATGGGGCCTCCCAAATTGCCCATATGACAGACATGAAGCACCACCTCTAACCAACAAGTATAGTTTTAAAAATATCCCAAATTCAAGGTCTGGAGTGATGGCTAACATCTGTAATTCTAGCACTCTGGTAGGCAGAAGCAGGTCGTCCAAAGTAACTGGGCACTTTGGGGGGGGGCACCTAGACTCCCAGATGCTCATGAGGCTCAAACAATAGGATCATTTGACCCAGAAGATTGAGATTGTGCTTAGCTATGATGACTTCATGGCACTCTACTCAGGAGGAAGTTGTCAGATGCTGTCTCAAGGAAAAAGAAAATGACAACTTCGGTAGAATGGAAGAATGTGGCTTCCTTGTCAATTCATGGGAACCTGTATGTGAGCAGGGAAATAGGTTTTACTGTGTCTCAAGTACTCTCATGACCTGGATATTTCCTAAGATATGAGACTTTTGATCACCTCAAGTTTTAGAAAACATCTTCAAGTAGCTTCATTGAAATAAGTAGTTCACCCATTGAAAGTATACAATCGTGTGCTTTTTAGTATAGTCACAAAATTTTACATCTATCAACACAATCTATTTTTTGAATTTTGTCTTCTGCCCGCTCACAAAGAATGTCAATAACTTCTAGCAGTCACTTTCACCCTTCCCTGCTTGCCCCGTAATACTAACAGACAATGGGCCTTGCCTGCATGTTTTGTTGTGAGTTCATTCATGCTCTGTGTGGTCTTTTGTAAGTGGACTTGTTCCCTTATCATGCTCATTTTAAGATTCATTCCTATTGTAACATAAATATGTACTTCATTCCTTTTGATTGTTGAAAAATACTCCATTTTGTGAGTATATCACATTATATGTATTCACTCATCTGTAGAAATCCCATTAGTAATCCTGAAGACATTACTGTATCATACATGATTTTTTGTTGTTGAAGTTTGGGTTTGAACACACCACTCCCTATATATGGTGCCAGGGCACTACTCACTGAGCTACAAGTGCCTCCCCTCATCTAAAATTTTTCAAAGATTTTATCAAAAAGATATGTTGTCTCTATCACAAGCCTTTTTTTTGTCTCTTGGGCCACCATGTGATTTTCCTTATTGATTCTATTAATGTAGTTTTTTCTATCAGTTGATTTTTCCACATTGAGCTGGGCTGGCTATCCTGGTAATAAATCCCTTTTGGATACCTGTATGAAATATTTTGTATGCTACCAAATTTCCCTGCACTTATATAGTATATCTATTAAACTTGATACTGTATTTCCAGTTTGCTCAGAAAAATACTTTGTTACCATCATAGCTCAAGGAAATGCAATTGATAAGATCGAGTGATTCTCCTGAATTTACACTTCTCAGCAGCTGAGAACAGGCCCATGCCACGCTTGCTGGGGAGCTTTGGCACGCATTTCTTGGACAAGTGTGCTCTTACTACATTGCTCAGTCTGGTCTGAAACCCGTTAACTTCCAAAGATCTTTCTGCCACAGCCTCTGATATTGCCGGAATTATAGGTGTGAGCTACAGTGCTCAGCCATGCTTATGTTCTGGTGAAGGTTTTTCTTATTATCCTCGTAGATAAGAGCCCATATGTTAAAAAATAGCAACCCTACTAAGATATAATTTACACACTCAATTTACCTATGTCAATTATAGTATTCAAGACTACACATTCAGGGATCACTTGTAAGTCTGCTTGTTTGTTAGTACAGATGTTTCCCTTAAGTTGTAGAGAAAAGAAATAGAAGAAAGAAAACAATGAGGGTTGTGGAGCAAGATGGCTGACTAGAAGCAGCTTCCGAAAAAGGCTCCTGTCCGAAAGGGAAGATAACCTCCAGGAACTGGGCAATTAAGCTGAATACTGGGAGCCCAGCTGAGAGAGAGAAGTAATTTCTGCAGATCACCTCTGCTGAGACTGGCTGCAACCCCAAGAAAGCAAGCTTCAGGTACAAAATTAATCTGAAAGGAAGAGTGCCCATCCCCTCCCCCCAAAAAGATCTGAGTTTCTTGCTTTCCTATTTCCTTTCATTTTATTCTCCTCTTTTGCTCCTGCGAGTTATCTACAGACAAGCGGTGAACTGTGGAACTCTTGTCTCACCCCATGGAAGAGTGCTGTGGGAAGTGAAGTGTGCTTCCCCTGAGCACCCCAGTGTGACTCTGAAAACTCTATTGCTAGGCAGAAAAACTGAACTAAAGTTTTCCCCACCATTCTGAACTTACTGTACACACTTCCCTCCTTACCTGACGAACCAGAAGGCTAACCCCCGCTGAGACTGAGGGAGGAGGTCCCTGAGCAGTGCCCACACCCCCACCTGCCAAACCAAGTGCCCCACCAGGAAAAGACTACAGGGGAAGGGGGGGCCGTGGTGAGCCTCCATCCCCTCCAGTCAGGAAAGCCACAGGTGAATGCCAGGCCCTGCGTCCCTAGCTTGCAGGGCTTCCGCAGGTCCGCTGTATACTAGAAACTCTGACGACGACTAACAAGCCTTCGCATACAAGTCTGCCCCCGACCAGGAACTCCTCCCCCAGCTACCACGTAGGCCTCCACCCGGCACCTGCAGGGCTCCCGCAGGCCAGCCCCAGTCCACTAAATTCCCTGGCGACCGTGTGACTCCGTGCCCGAGCTTGTAGGGCTCCCACAGGTCTGCCTTCAGCCAGGAACTCTGCCTGCAACCGCCAGGCCTCTGCAGGGTGGCCCAAGCTCAGAAACGTTCCCAGCAACTGCCTGGCCCTATGCACGTGCTTGCTGGGCTTCTGCAGGGCCGCCATCTGCTACATACTCTGCTGGTGACCGCCTGGCTTCTGCAGGTCAGTCCCCAGCCAGGAACTCTCTCCCAGCGACATTGTAGGCCTCTGCCTGGCACGCACAGGACCCTTGCAGGTCCTCCCCTAGTGAGTAAATCCTCCCCTTGTGACCCTGCAGCTCTAGATCCAAGCTTACAGGGCTTCCGCATGCCTGCCTTCTGACAGGAACTCTGCCTGCAACCACCAGGCCTCTGCAGGGTGCCTACAGCCAGAAAAGCTCCCAGCAACTGCCTGGCCCTATGCCCATGCTTATCAGGCTTCCACAGGTCCACCATCTGCTAGAGACTTTGCTGGTGACCGCCAAGCCTCTGCAGGTCTGCCCCTGGCCAGCAACTCCCTCGGTGACTGTGCTGGCCTCTGCCTGTCACCCATAGGGCCCCCACAGGTCCGCCCCTGGCCAGTAAATCCCCTGGCAACAGTGCGGCACTGTACTCTAAGCCTGCAGGGCTTTCTCAGGTATGCCTTCTGCCAGGAACTCTGCCTGCAACTGCCAGGCCTCTCCAGGGCGGCCCACGGCCAAGAACCCCCTCAGCAACTGCCTGGCCCTATACCTGTGCTTGCCGGACTTCTGCAGGTCCACCATCTGCTAGAGAATCTGCCGGCGACTGCCAGGCCTGTGCAGGTCTGCCCCCAGCCAGGAACTCCTCCGGTGACCACGCAGGCCTATGGCTGGCTCCCACAGGGCCCCTGCAGGTCTTCCCCTAGTGAGTAAATCCCCTGGTGACTGTGAGGCTCCACGCCCAAGCTTGCAGGGCTTCTGCAGGCCTGCCTTCTGCCAGGAACTCGCCTGCAACCGCCAGGCCTCTGCAGGATGGCCCACTGCCAGAAAGGCTCCCAGCAACCTCCTGGCCCTATACCCGTGCTTGCGGGCTTCCGCAGGTCCGCCATCTGCTAGAGACTCTGCCTGTGAACGTCAGGACTCTGTAGGTCTGTCCCCAGCCAGGAACTCCCCGGCAACCACGCAGGCCTCTACCTGGCATCCGCAGGGCCTCTGTAGGCCCGCCCCTCATGAGTAAATCCCATGGTGACAATACAGCCCCACGCCCGAGCTTACAGGGCTTCTGCAGGCCTATCTTCTGCAGTAACTTCAACTGCAATTGCCAGACCTCTGCAGGTCAAACCTGGGCAAGCAACTCCCTCGGCAACCACTTGGCCCTGTGCCCCATGCTTGCCAGACTGCTGCAGGTCTGCCATCTGCTACACACTCTGCCGGCAACTTCCAGGCCTCTTCAGGTCTTCCCCTGACCAGGAACTCCCCAGGCAATTGTGTGGGCCACTGCCTGGCACCCACAGGGCCCCCGCAGGTCCGCCCTTGGTCAAGGACAGTACCAACGACCTCTCAGGCCTTCACCTGGCACCCATGGGGCCTCTGCAGGCCAGCTGTCTACCAGGGACTCCGCTGGCAACTGCTAGGCCTCTACAGGCCTGCACCTAGCCAGGAACAACCTGGAAACCGCCTGGCCCTGCATCCCACACTTGCTGGGCTTCTGTAGGTCTGCTTTCTGCCAGGGACTCTGCCCATGACCACCAGCCATGTCACTCCTGGCAACTGCGTGGGCCTCAACCTGGCACCCATGGGGCCTCCACAGGCCAGCCTTCTTCCAGGAACAGTGCTAGCAACTTCCAGGGCTCTCTGCAGGTCCACCGCCGGGCCCTCAGTAAGAATGGAGCAAGCAGAAGAATGAATTTATGACATGGAAGACAAAGCTTTCAAATGCTCCTGAACTTCCAAAGAGGAAGAGAAATTGAAGGCAAAAATGGATCCATCACTCAGACAGCTCTGGGATAACTCAAAGAAAAGCAATATTTGCCTTATAGGGATACCTGAAAACAATGAAGTGGCATCACAAGGTCCAGAGTCTCTTCTTTATGAGATTATGAAAGATAACTTTCCAGGCATGCCAAGAGATTCTGGAATTCAGATAGCACACAGTTTCAGAACCCCAGCACGACTCAACTCAAATATGACATCCCTCAGGCACATCATAATTAACTTCACTAAAGTTAATATGAAGGAGAAAATTCTGAAAGCAGCCAGACATAAGAAATCCATTACCTACAAGGGGGAGAATATTAGAATAACTACAGATATCTCTAATCAAAACTTTCAAGCTAGAAGAGAATGGTCATCGACTTTTAATCTCCTAAAACAAAATAACTGTCAACACAGGATCCTGTACCCAGCTAAACTGAGTTCCATTTGTTGTGGAGAAATTAAATACTTTAATGACATCCACCTGTTGAAGAAATTTGCCATAACTAAACCAGCTCTCCAGGATATTCTCAGACCTATCCTCCATAATGACCAGCATAATCCTCTACCACAAAAATAAACTCACCTAGAAACTTTTTTATCAATTTTCAACTCCCACAGTGATGAAAGAATTAAAAATATCCAGTAAACTTTCTAAAGAATTATCATTATTTTCAACTAATGTGAATGGTTGAAATTATCCTCTAAAGGGGCATAGGTTGGCTGACTGGATACAAAAACTCAGGCCAGATATCTCCTGCATACAAGAATCTCATCTTACCTTAAAAGGTAAATTTAGACTCAAGGTGAAGGGATGGTCATCTATAGTCCAGAAAATAGAAAACAGAAAATGGAAAACAGAAAAAAACAGGTGTTGCAATCTTGTTCACTGATACAATAGGCTTTAAAACAACCAAAATAAGGGAGAATAAAGATGGACACTTCATTTTTGTTAAAGGTACTACTCAATATGTTGAGATTTCAATTATTAATATTTATGCACACAAGCAGAATGTGCCTTAATTTATAAGAAGAACTTTAATAGACGTGAGTAACTTGACTTCCTCCAGCTCCACAGTAGTTGGAGATTTTAATACTCCTTTAGCAGTGTTGGATAGATCCTCCAAAAAGGAGCTATGTAAAGAAATTTTAGATTTAAACTTAACACTTGAGCAACTGGATTTAACAGACATCTACAGAACATTTCATCCTAATAAAATTGAATACACATTCTTCTCATCAGCCTAAGGAACATACTCCAAAAACAGATCACATCTTAGGTCACAAGTCTAACTTCAACAAATTTAAAAGAAGACAAATTATTCCTTGAATCTTCTCCGACCATCATGGAATAAAAGTTGAACTTAATAACAACAGGAATCAGCATACTCATACAAAAACATGGAAGCTAAATAACCTTATACTGAAGGATAGATGGGTCATTGACAAGATTAAGAAGGAAATAACCAAATTTTTGGAACAAAATGACAATGAGGACATGAATTATCAGAACCTCTGGGATACTGCAAAGGCAGTCTGAAGAGGGAAATTTATAGCACTGCAAGCCTTCCTCAAGAAAACAGAAAGAGAGGAAGTTAAAAACTTAATGTGATATTTTAAGCAACTTGAGAAGGAAGAACATTCCATCCCCAAACCGAGCAGAAGAAAAGAAATAACCCAAATTAGAGCAGAATTAAATGAAATTGAAAACAAAATAATTATACAACATCTCAATAAATCAAAAAGTTGGTTCTTCTAAAAGGTGAATAAAATAGATAAACCTTTGGCTAACCCAATCAGGAAAAAAAGAGTAAAATCTCTAATTTCATCAGTCAGAAATGCTAAAGACGAAATAACATCAGACCCCTCACAAATTAAAAACATCCTTAATGAATATTACAAGAAACTTTACTCTCAGAAATACAAAAATCTGAAAGAAATTGACCAATATTTGGAAGCACGCCACCTACCAAGACTTAGCCAGAACATAGTGGAAAGGTTAAACAGGCCTATATCAAGTTCTGAAACAGCATCAGGTATAAAAAATCTCCCTATAAAGAAAAGCCCGGGACCAGGTGGTTTCATGTCAGAATTCTACCAAACCTTTAAAGAAGAACTAGTACCTATATCACTAAACCTCTTCCAAAATATATTTTAAAAAGAATACTACTCAATACTTTCTATGAAGAAAACATCACTTTGATCCCTAAACCAGGGAAAAAGAAAGGAAAACTATAGATAAATATCACTAATGAATATTGATGCAAACATATTTAACAAGATATTAACAAACAGAATCCAACAACACATCAAACAAATTATACACCATGACCAAGTAGGCTTTATCCCAGGGTCTCAAGGCTGGTTCAATATACGTAAATCTATAAGTGTAATCCAGCACATAAACAACTTAAAAAATAAAGAATAAAGAACATATGATTCTCTCAAGTGATGCCAGAAAAAGCTTTTGACAATATCCAGCATCCCTTCATGATTAGAACACTTTTAAAAAGTGGTAGAGAAGGGACATTTCTCAAACTGATAGAGGCCATCTACAGCATACCCACAGCTAGTGTCATATTGAATGGAGTTAAATTGAAACCATTCCCACTTAGATCAGGAACCAGGCAAGGTTGCCCATTGTCTCCTCTGCTCTTCAACATCATAATGGAAGTTTTAGCCATTCCAATTAGGGAAGAAAAGGCGTTCAAGGGTATCCATATAGGGTCAGAAGAGATCAAACTTTCACTCTTCACAGATGATATGATTGTATATCTGGAAATCACCAGGGATTCTACTCCAAATCCATTAGAAGTGATCAAGGAATACAGCACAATCTCAGGCTACAAAATCAACACCCATAAATCTGTAGCCATTATTTATAGCAACAATAGCCAAGCCAAAAACACAGTCAAGAACTCTATTCCTTTCACAGTAGTGCCAAAGAAGATGAAATATTTGGGAGTCTACCTAACAACGATGTGAAAGATTTCTATAAAGAGAACTATGAAACTTTAAGAAACGAAATAGCTGAAAATGTTAACAAATGGAAAAACATACCAACCTCATGGCTGGGAAGAATCCACATTGTTAAAATGTTTATACTAGCCAAAGCAATGTATAATTTTAATGCAATCCCTATCAAAGCTCTATTGTCATATTTTAAAGAACTCGAAAAAATAATACTTCGTTTTATATGGAATCAGAAAGAACCTCAAATAGTGAAGACATTACTCAGAAATAAAAACAAAGCAGGAGGAATCACACTACCAGACCTGAGACTGTACTATAAATACATAGTGATCAAAACAGCATGGTACTGGCACAAAAACAGAGAGGTAGGTGTTTGGAGCAGAAGAGAGAACCAAGAGATGAATCCAGCTACTTACTGTTACTTGATTTTTGACAAGCCAGTTAAAAACATTCAGTGCAGAAAAGACTCCCTATTTAATAAATGGTGCTGGGTGCACTGGCTGGTGACCTATGGAAGACTGAAACTGAACCCTCTCACCATTAACTAAGGTAGACTCCCACTGGATTAAAGATTTAAACTTAAGACAAGAAACTATCAAAATATTAGAAGAAAGTACAGGGAAAACTCTTGAAGGAATCGACTTGGGTGAATATTTTATGAAGAGGAATCCCCAGGCAATTGAAGTAGTATCAAAAATACACTACTGGAACCTGAACAAACTACAAAACTTCTGTACAGTCAGAAACATAGTAAGTATAGCAAGCAGACAACCCTCAGAATGAACCCTCAGAATGTGAGAAAATATTTGCAGGT
This sequence comes from Arctocebus calabarensis, assembly GCA_963573935.1. Taxonomy (NCBI): domain Eukaryota; kingdom Metazoa; phylum Chordata; class Mammalia; order Primates; family Lorisidae; genus Arctocebus; species Arctocebus calabarensis. The sequence goes on from CAUYON010124554.1 coordinate 11,102, forward strand.
TATTCCTCTGATAAAGGTTTAATCACCAGAATCCACAGAGAACACAAATGTATTAGCAAGAAAAGAACAAGTGATCCCATCTTAGGGTGGGCAAAGGACTTGAAGAGAAACTTCTCTATGGAAAATAGGGGCATGGTTACAGACACATGAAAAAATGCTCACAATCCTTCATCATCAGAGAAATGCAAATCAAAACTACTTTGAGATACTACCTAAATCCACTAAGATTAGCCCACATGACAAAATCCCAAAACCAGAGATGTCGACATGGATGTGAGAAAAGGGAAAACTTTTACACTGTTGGTGGGAATGCACACTCTTACGTTCCTTTAGGAAGGATGTTTGGAGAGTACTTAGAGAACTAAAAATATACCTGCCATTCAATTCTATAAATCATTTACTAGTATACACCCAGAAGACCAAAAATCACATTATAACAAAGACATCTGTACAAGAATGTTTATTGCAGCCCAATTCACAATTGCTAAGTCATGGAAGAAGCCCAAGGGCCCATCAACCCACGGATGGATTAATAAATTATGGTACATGTATACCATGGAATATTATGTAGCCTTAAAGAAATATGGAGACTTTACCTCTTTCATGTTTACATGGATGGAGCTGGAACATATTCTTCTTAGCAAAGTATCTCAAGAATGGACGAAAAAGTACCCAATGTACTCAGCCCTACTTTGAAGCTAATTTATAGGTTTCATATGAAGACTATAACCCAACTATAACACAAGAATATGGGGAAATAGGCAAGGAAAGGGTGGGGTGTGTTGGGGTGGAGGGAGGTTAATTGGTGGGGCCACATCTATGGTGCATCTTAGAAGGATACAGGTGAAACTTACTAAATGCAGAATAGAAATGTCTTCATACTATAACTAAGAAAATGCCATGAAGGCTATGTTAAACAGTTTGATGAAAACGTTTCAGATTGTATATGAAACCAGCACATAGTACCTGTTGATTGCACTAATGTACGTAACTATGATTTAATAAAAAGAAAAAAATGTATCTAAGATATGAAAGGGTCAGAATTACATAAAGTCAAAAGGGTTGATAAATAGTGTTTGTAGGAAAACAATATCCCCATGAGAGAATAATTTCTCTACTTGACATCTAATCTAGGGAAAAAAATTCAAATGGAGACCTGTGGTCAAAAGGAAAAATGAGGGGTAAGTTCCCTACAAATGTTTTTATTTCATTTATTTATTGAGATAGAATCTCATTTTCTTGCCCATGCTAGTGTGCCCTGGTATCATATCTCACAGGAAACTTCAAGGGTTATCATCCAATGAACCTATTGCCTCAGCCTGCACCCTAGGCACCTGCATAACATCCAGCCATTTTTTATTCTTGAGAGATGGGGATCTCACCAGTGCTGAGGTTTGTCTCCAATTCAGAAACTCAGAGAATCCAACAGACAGGGACTCCCAAATTGCCAAAAAGACAGGTATGAAGCACTTCCACTGATCATTAACCATAGTTTGAAAAATATCTCAAATTTAATGTCTGGAGTGGTGTTTCTCATCTGTAATGCTAACACTCTGGTAGCCTGAAGCAGATGGTCAAAAGTAACTGGGCAACATGGGGGAGCAATGGGACTCCCAGTTGTTCAGGGGGCAGAGGCAATAGGTTCTGCTGACCCAGGAGTTTGAAATTACAGTTACAAAGGATGACTTCAGGACACTCTACCCAAGGGGAAGTTGTCAGAATCTGTCTCATGGAAAAAGAAAATGACGACTTCAGTAGGTTGGAACAATGTACCTTCCATATCAATTCATGGTAATCTATTTGTCAGTAAGGAGATAGGGCTGACTTCCTCTCAAGTACTCTCACGACCTGGGTATTTCTTATTCTGTGAGTATTTTGGGCACTTCAAGTTTTGGAAGACATTTTCAAATAGCTTCATTGAAGTAAGTCATTCACCCTTTGAAAATATACAATTCTGTGTTTCTTAGTATAGTCTCCCAAGTGTACAGTTATCACAATCTAATTTTATAACTTTGTCTTCTCCCCCCACAGAAGGAATGTCAATACCTACTAGTAATCACATTCACTTTCCCATTACCCTCCCCCACATGCCCCCTAATATAGGCAGACAATTGGTCTTGTCTTGATGTTTCTTCCTCAGTTCAGTCATGCTCTGTGTGGATTTTTGTAAGGGACCTTGTTCCCTTATCAGAATGATTTTAAGGTTCATTCCTATTGTATCATAAATGTGTACTTCATACCTTTTTATTGTTGGACAATATTCCATCATGTGAATGTAGCACATTATATGTATCCACTCATATGTGAATTCCATTAGTAGTCCTGAAGATGTTCCCTTGTCATTCAAGATTTTTGTTGTTGTTGTTGTTGCAGTTTTCCTGGTGCCACACCATTCTCGGTATATGGGTCCGGCACCCTACACACTGAGCAACAGGTGCCTCTCATCATCTAATATTTTAAAAAGATTTTATCAACAAGGTATGTTGCCTCTGTCAAAAGCCTTTTGCTCAGTCTGGTATTAAACCCCTTAGCTTCCAATGACCTTTCTGCCTCAGCCTCTAAAATTGCTGGGATTATAGGTGTGAGCTATAGAGCTCATCTATTCTTACATTTTGGAGAAGGTTTTCTCAATAATCCTCATAGATTACAGCCCATACATCACAAAATAACAACTCTATTCATATATAATTAACCACTCCACTCCACAATTAACCAATTTCAAATATAGAGTTTAAGACTACACATTTAGGAATCACTTGTGAAGTTTGTTTGTTTGTTAGTACAGAAGTTTCCCTTAAGTTGTAGGGGAGAGAGTTAAAGGAAATAAAGTAATGGAGAGAGTAAGTGAATGAGAGAAACACAATAGGAGAAAGGAAGAATAAAGTGAAGGAGGGTGAAAGGGAGGGAGAGATGGATGGAAATAAAGAAAGAGAAAATGACCAAAGGCTCACACTTATAATCCCATCCCTCTGGCATGCTGACATGAGTTGAGTTCTTGAACGAGGGGTTTCTGAGAAGGTACTGAGCAAGTGTCAGACCCTGTCTCTCCTAAATGTGAAAAATCATCTAGGCATTGAGGCAGGCACTTTTAGTCATAGCCAAATGGGAGGCTCGGGTAGGAGGAGTGCCCAAAATGTGGAGTTTGTGGTTGGTATGATCCAGGCTGAGGCCACGAAAACTAACCTGGACCACATACAGAAACCATATCTCATAAATACCCATACACACACATACACAAAGAAACCAACAAACCAACCAAAAAAATTTTCATCATCTAAAAAGACCAGAATTACCTTGATGGCTCAAGTAAAGTAGATATGGTTAACACCTGTGAAACTATGACCAAATTGAGATTGTAGACAGGCAAAATAAATTTCTAAGATTCTCTAGAATGGATGTTTTGGGGTAGGTGTGAAATAGGTCATTGATTTAGGGGCATTACCTGTGGCAAAGTGGGTCAGAAGCCTGCCCCATATAATGAGGGAGGTTAGTTCGAACATGGTCCCAGCCAAACTGGAAAGAAAAATAGCCAGGTATTGTGGTGTGCTCCTGTAGTCCCAGGTACTCAGGAGTCTGAGGATAGTGAATCACCTAAACACAGTAGTAGGATCTTGCTATGAGCTGTGAAGCCACAGCACTCTAACGAGTGTGACAAAGTGAAACTCTTTCTCAAAGAAAGAAAAAAAAAAGCAAAAAAAAAAAAGTGTACTACCTAAATGACTCCATGAAGTTATGTCAGCTGTGATGCAACATGAGTCACACTGCTGTACAAAATGGCAACTGTTGTGTCAGCCTAGTGCCAGGAATTTCAACCACCAATAGAATCAATAAGGCACAAAAGGGAGATCACTTCTTTGTCTGTGGATGGAGAGCTAAAAAGTGTCTTGGTTCAAACCCTTGAGGCATACCAGCTGAAGAGAGAAGAAAAGGTCACTTAATATCTTTGACCAGAAGCCTGGATCCCAGGACATTACAGGATGAAGTCACTACATGGTCACCATGGATGACATCATAATGGGTGTTGCTCTGGTTTACCATGTTTAGGCTAAATCTTATTCCTGCTAAACATGTGTAGTGGCTATCCGGATTTGTCCTTGTGTTCACAATATTAGAAAAAAGTGGGGTTCTGTTCTCTACACTCAAATCCTGCTTCCAAAAGTTTGTTTGTATATCCGGCCAAGGAATTCAACAACCCTTACTATCCTGTTTATATCATAGATTTGTAAGCAATTGGAAGAGTAAGGTTTATACATAGTGCTTCCCTGGGATGTTACACTCCAAGAAACCAAGCTCAAAGAAAAGACAGTGATTTAAGAGACCTGACAGGTATATGATACAATTCTCATTTATACTTTTCCTGAGATTTTATTTTCTCCTCAGAATAGGTTTGTTTTGGACTGAAGGTCTCCTACTGCATGTCTTCTCTGGAAATTATGGTAGGCAATGTGTCCAGTAGTGTATTCCATACATTCAGTTTTTGCTTCTGACCTTGGGAAATATCAGCTCATCTGGAAAGTTCCAAAATTACTGAACCCCAAGCCAGGTGTATCCAAACTTTTGGCTTCTTGGCCACATAGGAATTAGAAGAGATTTTCTGGGCCACACGTTCAATACACAATCACTATTGAAACATGATAAGCAAAAAAGAGATGTGATCATAAATGTGGTTCTATCTGCCACCATGGATATGCAACACAGTCCTGACATAATCCTTATGTGTCATCAGGGCCTGAGAATTGGACACTCCTCAAAGCCCTTCAAAGACCCTTAAGTAGAGTTCAGTGACTTTTGCTAGACGTCACTAAAATATTTTTTTGCTCTGGGAGGGCAAAGTGGGTTGATCCCCGGGGCTGAGGTGTTGGATACAAAGCTGTGAAAGAGCAAGATATCCTCAGTCCTGATAACACCCCTGATTTGTACTAAAATAGAAAAAATTGTCAAGGGGTATGACCCTTGTCTCTAGTTCCACTTACACCAGAGGCTGAGGCAAGAAGAATCCTTCATCCCAAGAGTTGGATGTTGCTGTGTGCAAGACTGATGCCATGACACACTAGCCTGGGCAAAATAGTCAGAGACTATCACATGAAGAAAGAAAGAAAGAAAGAAAGAAAGAAAGAAAGAAAGAAAGAAAGAGAGAGAGAGAGAGAGAGAGAGAGAGAGAGAGAGAGAGAAAGAAAGAAAACATAAAACAAAAGAAAGAAAATGAAAATTTTCTAGGTATAGTTTCCAAAAGCAAATTACAAGCAAAGTTCAGTAGACAGATGGATGATGGGACTACATAAAGAAAGATATTTATTGTGACCTCTGTGGGGAGGAACAAGTGAGTTAGGTCAAATGGGTTTGGGATTATTTCATTGGGATATTAACAATTGATCTGATGTTTAGTGGTTGTCCTGAAAAGTCTGATCTTTAGCCTACAAGTGATTGGGGCAAGGGAATATTGCCCCAGATTTAATCAGCCCAAAAGGAGAGGTGGAGGGTATACTCTGGATTTTTTAGTATTTGTATAAAAATCCTCATTTGAATCAAGAATTCACTGTGGGGGGAGTTTCCAGGGACTACAAGAATCTAGGATATCAAAGGGTCTGAGTTACATAAAACCCAAAGGCTTGATTAATATGGGTTTTTGGAAAACAATTTTCCTATGAGAGAATAATTTATTTAGTTGAGATCTAATTGGGGGTAAAATTGCAAAACCAGATCTGTGGTTAAAAGTAAAAATGAGGGGTAAGTCCTCTAACACTAGTTTTCTCCATTTATATTTTGAGCCATAGTCTTGGTTTTTTTGCTCCTGGTAGAGGGCTCTGGTATCATAGCTCACAGCAATTTTCAAGTGTTGTCATCAAGGGAATTTATTCCCACAGCTGGGACTCCAGGTGCCTTCAAAGCATCCAGCCAGTTTTTATTCTTCAGAGATCGGGATCTCACTCATGTTCAGGCTGGGCTCCAATTCAGAAGCTCACACAATCTAACTAACTGGGCCACCCACAGTGCCAAGATGACAGGTGTGAAGCACCACTGCTGTCCACAAACCATAGTTTGAAAAATATCCCAACATGAAGGTCTGCAGTGGTGGATCACACTGGTAATCCTAACACTCTAGGATTGAAGCGGGTGGCCAAAGGTAACTGAGAACTGTTGGGGAGCACCTATACTCCCAGATTCTCTGGAGGCTGAGGCAATAGGATCTGTTGATCCCAGGATTTTGAGATTTTGGTTAGCTATGATGATGTCAGGGCACTCCACCCAGGATGAAAAAGTCAGACTCTGTCTCAAGGAAAAAGAAAATGATAACTTTGGTAAGATGGAACAATGTGCCTTCCATATCAATTCATGGTAGCCTGTGTGTGAGCAGAGAGAAAGTGTTGACTATCTCTCAGGCACTCTCATGACCTGGGTACTACTTATGCTGTGAGTCTTTTGAGCACTTCAAGTTTTGGAAATATAATTGAAGTCGCTTCTTTGAAATAAGTAGTTCACCCTATGAAAGTGTACAGTTCTGTATTTCTTAGTATAGTCACAGAATTATACAGCTATCATCAAAATCTAATTTAAGACCTTTTTCTTCTACTCCCACAAAAAGAATGTCAGTACCTACCAGCAGTCACTTTCATCTGCGTCACCATCTTCTCCTACCTGCACCCTACTCCTAGTAAAGAATTGGTCTTGATGTTTTCTTCTAAGTTCAGTCTTACTCTGTGTGGTCTTTTGTAACTGGACTTGTTCCCTTATCATAATGATTTTAAGATTCATTCCTATGGTAACATAAATGTGCACTTTATTCCTTTTGATTGTTGAAAAATATTCCATCATGTGAATATAGCACGTTATATGTATCCAATCATCTATAAATTCCATTAATAGACCTGAAGACATGCCCTTCTCTTCTACAAATTTTATAACTTTTTATCAAGAAGACATGTTGTCTCTGTCAAAAGCCTTTTTTGTGTGTGTTGAGATGACTATGTAGTTTTTCTTATTGATTATTAATATAGTGTATTCTATAAGTTGATTTTCCCATATTGAGCTAGAATGGCAATCCTGGTAGTAGATCCCATTTAGGATACCTGTATAAAATATTGTGTAATGCTACTGGACTTTTCCTGCACCTATACAATATGTTTCTTATAGATTTGAGATTGTGTTTCCCACTTTGCCCAAGAAAAATACAGTGGTTCTATGATCATTCAAGGCAACGCGAGCTGTTGACCTCAAGGGACCCTTTTGACTTTATTCTTTTCAGAAGCTGAGAGTACAGGCTGATGCCACCAATGCTGAGGAAGTTTTGCACTTATTTCTTGGACAAGTAGGGTCTCACTATGTTGCTCAGTCTGGTCTGAAACCTATTAGATCCAATTGATGTTTCTGCCTGGGCCTCTGAAAGTGCTAAGATTATAGGTGTAAGCTATGGTGATCATCCATGCTTACATGTTGGTGTAGGCTTTTGTCTGTTTTCACCATAGATAACAGCCCATAGGTTAAAAAATAACAACTCTATTTTGATATAATTCACACACTCCACAATTTACCCATTAGTGATTTAAGGTAGGTTAGAAAATGGAAGATAGTGTATGGAGAATTTCTATTATAAATTATAATATGTATTGAAAAGTGCATAGGAACTAAGTGTACAGTTTAATGGATTGTCACAAAATCACTACAAACAAATTCAGAACCACCCCCCAGCACCTCATCAGCACCCTATATATTCCTCCATGCCCTCTCCCAATTATTTCCTCTTTCTTCTTCACCAAAGGCCACTACCATACTTTTTTAAAATTTCAGAATTTTAGGAGTACTCGTTTTGTTTACATATTTGGTTTTGCACCAATTAAATCAAGCTTATAAGCTTCCCCTCACCCAGACTGTGTTCATCTTTTTCTTCAAACTCAGAGATTAGTTTCACCTGCTTTTGAAGTTCATATGAATGGAATGAAACAGTATGTGCTCTTTTTATATCTGTTTTCTTTTGTTTCACTTTGTAATGGTGAGATTCATTCATATAGTTATGTGCATAATACACGTGCATACTATGCCATTGTTCTGAAGATTGCACATTTATTTTTTTTTCATTCTACTGTTCATGAAACTTTGGATGTCATTCATTTTGACATATTACAGATAATACTGCACTGAATATTCTTGGTGCACATATACATACATATCCGTTTGGTATATGCTTAAGGGCAAAATAACTAGGTCACAGGGCATATATGTATGCTCAACTTTATTAGATAATGCCAATATGTATTCTAAAGTGGTTGTACCAAAATACCTTTTCACTACCAGCCTTTGTGATTTTCTATTGCCCTTCATCCTTCACCAACACTTGGTATTGTCTATCTTTTTAGTATTAGCTATTCTGTGGAGTATGTAGTAGTATTGCATGGTTTTAATGTGCATATTCCTAATTACAAATGAGGTTGAGCAATAGTTTATATACTTATTAGCCATGTAGGTATCTTCTTTGGTGAAACATGTGCTTATTCCTTGCCCCATTTACATTTTTTTTCCAATTTCTCAGTCTTGTTTTTTATCTCCTCAAGCATATTAAGGATAGTTATTTTGAAGTTCAGGTCTTGTATCTCCATTATATGGAGTGGTTATGAGACCATTTCTATTTTCTATTGCTTTTCTTAGAGTTCATTCACAACATTCTGTGTTCTCTTTTATATGGTTATTTCTGAGTGAGTGATTCAAAAATAATTAGAGGGCTAGAATGAAGTTGCCTTATTCAGACAGCCTTCTTACAAGTGGCTGGAGTATCTAGCAATCTGGAATTATCTTAACCCAATTTCAGTGACTAAGATTGTGATAAACAGGCCTTCATTCCTATGAGAGATTATTTTCAAGGATCAATACTACTATGAGATCAATATATAATCACCTAAACATTCAAAGGAATGGTAAAACATAACTATAATACAGAAAGAAGGAGGGAAGAGGAAAGAGAGGTGAGGGGAGGATGGAGGTCAGGAGGAGGGATGCTTTTTAGGGGGATCCAACCTAATCAAAGTCAGCATGGCAAATATTGAACCACATTGATAGGATACACCCTCTTTTAATTAAATCATAACTGTGTACATTCATGTATTTATGGGGTACAATTGTGCTGATTTTATGTACAGTTTGGAATTCTTACATCAAACTGGTTAACATAGCCTTCACCTCACTTACTTGTTGGGTTAAGACATTTATACTCTACTCTTAATAGATTTGACATGTACCCTTCCAATGTACCCAATAGGTGAGGTCAAACCGATTACTCTCCCTCCATCTGGCCTCCACCCTCCCATCCACTCACCCTTCATGATGTGATGAAAATGACACTTCATCTTTGTAGTAATATTTTCCAGACGCTTAAGTTCCAATCTAAGCATGAGAAAGACATCAGACAAACCCAAGGTGACTGATCACATTCCCCAGAAGACCTGACCAATTCTATTTGTCCACGTTATAAAAAAAATAAGGACCAGAGGATGCTAAAGAGGCATACAGATTAATTGCAATGAGGGATCCTGAACTGGATTCTGGAATATAAAGAGGATATTAGGGGAAAACTAGTGAAATCAGAATAAAGTCTATAGTTAGTAGTAATGTAGCAATGCTAACCCCAAAGTCTTGGCAAATGTACTGTAGTTATGTAATATGTTAACATTAGAGAGTAATCTGGGTGAGCGGCACCCAGGAACCCTCTGTACTATCTTTATAACTTTTATGTTAATTTAAAATTATTCTAAAATAAATCATTTATTTTATTACAAAACAATAAATGCTCAGGCCTCACTTGGGAGATTCTAATATATTTGGGTGAGAGGCAAAGAACTTTATGCACCAGTATTTTCTGGATGATTATAATATCCAGCCAGAGTAGAGAAAAAATACTGTATACCAGTGTTTCTCATACTTGGATGTTCATGAAAATCCTTTGTCAGGCTTGTTAAAACAGTTCACTACATTGGGTTATAGCCTTCATATGAAAGCTATAAATTAGCTTCATAGTACTTGGCTATGATTCAATAATAATAATAATAATAATAATAATAATAATAATAATATCACTACAGGTTGCAGTCTCTCACGGCTGTAATCCCAGCACTGTGGGAGGTTGAAGAGGCAAAATTGCTTGAACTCAGAAGTTTGAGACTTGCTTAAGTGAGAGTGAGACCCCAATTCATAAAAAATGAAAAAAAAAAAAAAAAAAACAGACCAGCACTGCCATGAGCACTGTAATCCCAGTGGCTTTTGGAGGCTAAGGCAGCAGGAAGCCCACAACTCAGGTCTGATGTTGCGGTGAGTTGTGATGCCACTGCACTCTGCTGAAGGCATAGGGTGGAACTCTATCTGAACAACAAAAATGAGAGCAAGGAAATAAAAAACAACACAGTTTTCTAGGCCCTACCCCCAGAGTTTCTTACTCAGTATGTCTAGAGTTTAGCCTAAGAATATGCACCTCCTACAAATGCCCAGATTATGCTGATATTTGCAGGTCTACAATTTGGGACAATACTTTGAGAATACTACTCTGTATGAAAATCTTGAGGTGGTTTCTTCTAATCTGTTGATGTGAGTTGTACAAGTGTGCAACTAGGAAAAATAGCATGACATAAAGCAGTGTGATACTAGTCTACAGCTTCATAGCCTTGGATTCTTGTCCTTGCTTTATCATCATCCAACCATATGACCTGGATAAAGCACTTAACCTCTCTTGATCTCAAGCTTCTCATCTGCAAAATAAAAAGACTAGTTTAATGACCATTAAAATAAAGCATGTATCTTTTCAAGTTTCCAACTGATTCTGTTATCTCAGATTTGATACTTCTGTGAAATCCAACCTAGTATTTCTAAAACATCAGTAAAACATTTTTCTTGGAGTTAATGTGATGATTATGACCAGCAGATTATGACCAATAGACCAGCAGTTCTCAACCTGTGGGTTGTGACCCCTTTGTAACAATGCAAATACATTGTGGCACTAGGAAGGTTGAGAATCACTGCTATAGACTATTTCAAATCAGTAAGCCAGATCTAGTACATCCAAATTAATACCATCCCCATTCCACATCATCCTAATACATCTAGTTCAATGATGCTGTCATTGATCAAAATATTTCTGAAAACTTTTAGTTAATATACATCAAATCCAGCTTTTAGGTCACATAGAAGCCCCCAGTATCATTTATTTAATATAAATCAAAGCCAGATTTTAGGTCACATTAAAAGCACACCTCAATGACCAAATTCAGCAATTTCCAGTTTCTTACATTAACCATCACACAGCTTCCAAATGATTTTTAGTTATTTTCAAAACCCCAAATTGTTCTAAAAGGACAGAACCTTAATACTTAAACAGAAGGTAACCCATTTGAAAACTTGACAAACGATATGAAACCCTCCCCAGAAAAACACATTAGGACAGAAAAATTTTGATAGCTAGACTCCAGGTTAGACACTTTTGATCTTGGGAGACAAAAATTAACCACTATGAATAAAATACAAATATGTCAAGAATACTTGGAAAAAAGCTTATGGAGCTAACTACTTTACTGGAAAAAAAAAAAACATGTAATAGAAAAAATACTCAATTGGGGTGTGAATAAGACATCTTAAGATTTGTGGCTTGGTCCCCAGAAGCACATACACCTGATGCTGGCAAGTTTGAACTTGGCCAGGGGCAGCTAAACAACAACAACTGCTACAAAAATTAGCCAGGCATTGGGGCAGTCACCTGTAGTCCCAGTTACTAGGGAGACTGAGTCAAGAGAATCACTTATGCCCAAGAGTTTGAGGTTGCTGTGAGCTGTGTGTGTCACACTCTACCTAGGGGGACATAATGAGATTCTGTCTCAAAAAAAAATAGATTTGGATTTTGATTTGGTTGTGTCACTAACTAGTTTGAGGCAAAGAAGTCACTTACCTCCTAGTTTGAATTTCCTCATTTGCAAAAATGGAGAGAGGAAAAAAATGGATTGAGCTACATCATTAATTCTCACAATGTGTTCACTGGATGAACAGCATCACAAAGGAACTCCTCAAAAATATGTAAATTCTGAAGCTGCCTTCCAGACCTACTCCATCAGAAACTCTGCAGAGACCTGGTGCTTTGCTACCAGTGTTGAAACAATCCCTCCTGGGAATTCAGAGGCATGCTCATCCAGGGGATCTACAAAGTCCCTTCAAGTTCTAAAATTCTACAGTTTAGTGGGAAAGTATTTAAGTTAAAATACAAAGCAAAAAGCAATACTCTCAGTTACCTCTATTAAAAAATATATCTTAACTTCTGAAGGATAAAATAATTGGAGTTTCTATTTTCCTTATTACCCTCCCCAAAATATCCTCACAAAATTCTTTATAAATATGAAGCCTTAAAATATCTATGTGGAACAATTTAGGCTAAAAAGAAAATTCTTGGGCCCAGAGGTAGGTGGGACAGAAAATACCTAGTTTAACTCATTATTTTGGATGGTTACTTCCCTTCCTCCGGCCTGCTACCCAAATTATTCCATACTTTTAATAACAAAGGAGTGATAAAAACAACTACAATTTGTTTTTCTATAAAAGCAATAAATATCTTACTCCCAATGAAAATGTGCTCAAGACACCACCTGGACTTAGTAAGCAATAGTAAAAATCACTATTTGACCTTGGTACTAATAAAATGCAGAATTATTTTGAAATTAATAAGGCTAACAGTTCTTATTCCGATTTCAAATGAGTAGACTACATATCTGGTGGTAAAGAATTATTTTTACTTATGCTGGTGGCATAATATTTATATATAATATAGGAATGTCCTTATATTTTTAAAAACACACACTGAAATATTAAAAAGTGAAATATGTCATCTAGAGTTAGCTTCAGTATCATTGGCAGTTGAGGCAAAGACAGTGGGGAAGTGGGTGGGTAAAAGAAACAAGCTTGGCAGTGAGGAAAGAGTTTAAGTATAAACAGGCATGTGGGAATTCATTTTATTCTCTCTGTTTGTAATTTTTTATAATATAAAGTTGAAAATACAAAAATCTAGTTGTCTGATATTAACAGTGGGAGAAAAAGCATGTAACAGGATCTCAGTGACTAAATGAATAAACTGTAATGTTAAAAACATCTACTCGTTTTAAAGGGAAGTAATGATGCTGTACCATAATCTAGTATGCACCAAACTATTACTAGGAAGAATAGTTTATATAAACATAACAATTACTGTAAGAGCCAAACTGATGGTGAGAAAGTAGGGAACTGTCAGATCCAAGTAATAGTTACTCTACGAACACTCTCACAAAACTATAGAAACATTCTAAGGTACAAATCTGAAATGCACATTTCTACTTATTTGAAGGGTAGTTTTTTATAACTTGAGTCTTTACAATAAAAATAAGACAATGGAACCAAATTTCACATATTATTCACACATTACATGTTATCCATAGTTAAATGAAATTCTTACTATTTGAGATTTTTACTAGAGAATTTTCCCTGAATGTGTAGAAGAGAGAGAATGATAGAGGAAAGCAAAGGATGAAGGAAAGAAAAGAATGAAGAGAGCAAGCCAATGATAGAGAGAGAATTGGAGGAAAAAAGGATAAAGTGAGGGAGAAGCAAAGGGAGGAAGGGAGGAAGGGAAACAAAGAAACAGAAAATGACAAAACTTGGTGACTGACACTTGTAATCCTAGACCTCTGGCAGACTGAGATGAGTGGAGTTCTTGAATTAGGAGATGATGAGAAAGGACTGAGCAAGTGTTAGACCCTGTCTCTAATAAAAAAGTGAAAACATATCTAGGCATTTTGACAGGCATCTGTAGTTCTAGCCCCATGGGAGTCTCAGGCAGGCAAATTGCCTGAATCCTGAAGTTTGAGTTGCTATGATCTAGGTGGAGGGCACAAAATACTGGTCTGGGCAACATATGACAACTGTATCTCAAAAATACCCATACACATATACATGCACAGACAAACCAACAAACCAACCAACAAATATTTTCATCATCCAAAAAGACCAGAATTACCTTGATGGTTCAAGCAAAGTAGACATGCTTAAGACCTGTGAAGCTTTGATCAAATTGAGGCTGGAGACAACCATAGTAAAGTTGTAAGCTTCACTCAAATGGATGTTTTGGGATAGGTGGCAAAAGAGGTCCTTGAAATAGTGTTCCACTTAAATGACTCCATGCATTTTTGTCAGCTGTGATGCAGCTTGAGTCACACTGCTGTACAAAATCTCAACTGTTGTGTCAACCTAATACCTGGAAACTCAACCATCAACAGAGTCAATAAGGTGCAAATGGGAGAACACTTCTCTGTCTGTGGATGGAGGTCTAAAAAGTGTCCTGGTCCAAACACTTGAAGAATAGCAACTGAAGTGAGCAGAAAAGGTCACTTATTATCTATAACCACAAGCATGAATCCAGGACATTACAGGATGAAGTCATTACATGGTCAATGTGGATGACATCACAATGGGTATAGCCTTGGATTAACATTTTCATGCTTAGCCTTATTTCTGATAAGCATGTTTATTGGCTGTCCAAGTGTGTAGTTGGGTTGAAACTGGTACAAAAGAGCGGAGTTCTTTTCTTCACAATTAATTCCTGCATCCTAAAGTTTCTTTGTATCTGTGGCCATGGGATTCAGGCCATGGGACCCTTCCTTTCCTTCACAAGTCATGGATTTGTAAACAAATGGAAGAGTGCAGTTTTTATACCTACTGATGCCCTGGGATGTTGTAGAACAAGAAAAAGAGCGTATCAATCAGACAGTGATTCTATCAACCTGACAGGTACATCACACGATTCTCAGTTATACTTTCATATTTTGCATATGTCTCTAGCATAGGCTTGTTTGGGAAGGTAAGTGTCTGAGTGAAGGTCTTCTCTCAATATCTATTTAGGCAATGTGTGAAGTAGTGTCCTACATAGCTGTAGTTATTTATGATGATCATGGGAAATATCAGCCTATCTGGAAAGTTCCAACATTCCTGACCTCGGTGCCAGGAGTGTCCAAACTTTTGGCTTCTCTTCCACATAAGAAGTAGAAAAATTATGTTGGTCCACACGTTCAATACACAAACACTAATGAAACCTAATAAGCAAAAAAAGAGATCCATGCATAATAGTGGTGATATCTGCCACCACCAATATGTGAAACAGTCCAGACACACTCCCCATGTATCACATTGGCTTGAGGATTAGACATTACTAAAAGCTCCTGATAAGATAATTTCATAAATAGAGCTCAATGCCTTTTGCCACATATGACTAGAATATTTTGATGCTCTTGTAGGCCAAGGTGGGCTAATCCCCTCAGCTCAGGTGTTGCTGATAAGGATGAGCAAAGGAAGGCACCCTCAGCCCTGATCTCCACCTGGTTTCTACTAAACTGAATAAGGTAACAATGCATTGTGGCACTTACCTATAGTTTTAGCTAATTCAGAGGCTGAGACAAGAGGATACGTGCAACCCAAGAGTTTGGATGTTGCTATGTGCTAGTCTGAGGCAATGACATTCTAGCCCAGGCAACAGAGTGAGTATCTGTTTCATGCGAAAAAAAAAAAAAAAGATTAAAGAAAGAAAGGCAGACAGAAAGAGAAAGGAAAACATAGGAAATGAAGGAAAAGGAAGAAAATAAAGGAAGGAAAGAAAAAAAAAGGAAAGAAAAGTAAGGGATGGGAAGTGAGGGGACGGGAAAGGGACAGGTAAGGAAGAGAGAAAGAGCGAAAGAGTGAAAGAAAGACAGAAAGAAAGAAGGAAGGAAAGTCAGACATGGAGTTGGAACATATTCTTCTTACAAAGTATGTCAAGAATGGAAGAAAAATATCCAATGTGCTCAGCCCTACTCTAAAAGCAATATATAAACATGCACACGTCCATATGAAAGCTTTAACTCCCCCAAAAGACAAAGGTGAAGGGGAAAGAGGACAGGGATCAGAGTGGCAAAGATAGGTAGAGGAAGGATATTTCATGGGATCACGACAAAGGTGCATTTTACAAGGGGACATGTTAAATTCACAAAGTGTAGAATATAAATGTCTTAACACAATAATTAAGAAACGCTGGTGAAGGGTAGGTTAACAAATTTGATGTAAGTGTTTCAAATTGTATATAGAAACAGCATATTGTATCCTATTATTGCATTAATGTACACAACTATGATTAAAGAAAGAAAAAGAAAGGAAGGGAGAAAGCAAAAATGAAGAAAAACAGTGAGAGAAAGAAAGATAGAAAAAAGAAAGAAAGAAGTAAAGGAGAAAAGAGGGAATAAAAGAAAGAAGGAAGGAAGGAAGGAAAGAAAGAAAGAATGAAAGAAAGAAATAAAGGAAAGGAAGAAGGAAAGAAAGAAAGAAAAAAGAAGGAAGGAAGGAAGGGGAGAGAGAGAGAGAGAGAGAGACAGAGAAAGAAAGAAAGAAAGGAAAGAAAGAAAGAAAGAAAGAAGGAAGGAAGGAAGGAAGGAAGGAAGGAAAGAAAGAAAAAGAAAGAAAGAAAGAAAGAGAAAGAAAGAAAGAAAGAAAGAAAAAGAGAGAAAGAGAGAAAGAAAGAAAGAAAGAAAGAAAGAAAGAAAGAAAGAAAGAAAGAAAAAGAGAGAAAGAGAGAAAGAAAGAAAGAAAGGAAGGAAGGAAGGAAGGAAGGAAGGAAGGAAGGAAGGAAGGAAGAAAGAAAGGAAGAAAGAAAGAAAGAAAGAAAGAAAGAAAGAAAGAAAGAAAGAAAGAAAGAAAGAAAGAAAGAAAGAAAGAAAGAAAGAAAGAAAGAAAGACAGACCTGGAATTGGAACATATTTTTCTTAGCAAAGTATCTCAAGAATGAAAGAAAAATATCCAATATACTCATCCCCTACTGTAAAATCTATAAAAAAAAATCAATAAACTACTACCCATTTCTCCTTCCCCTCGACCCCGAAACCAACCAAACCAACAAAAACAACCAATCACAAACAAAAAAAACAACCCCCACCCCCCCCCCCCCCCCCCCCCCCCC